>OZ038514.1:33753396-33785896 GCA_964036315.1 Acanthosepion esculentum
ATTTATTGGTTAAAGTGATCAATATCTGGGATAGAGCATATGTAAATATAAAAGTGGACACTGAAGTCAACACCCAAGTGATTGCATTTAGCATGAAATGGACTGTCATCTCTGGGTGTTCAATGTCCACTTCACACACACACACACACACACACACACACACACACACACACACACACACACACCTAAAGATTTTGAATGAAAATAGCCTGAACGTTTTGGTGAAGCCCATCTTTCTTCAACTCTTGTGGACTGGCACTACAGAATCACAAAAACAGTACCAAAAACAGTACCAAAAATCAGAAACCCTATCACCTAAGGACTTCAACAACAGCAACAACTAAAATGGATAGCATATGTGACATCGAAGACAAAAAAATGACATAATCAAGATATTCCACACTACTTAAAATAAAAGGTAAGTAAGGAAACCAACATCAATCACAGATTTGGGAAACCTATTTTACTGAGAAATTGTTTTGATTGAAAGATTTTCTAAATTTCAACTGAAAGTAACACTGGCTGTTTCATCAATGACTTTCATATGAAGAAATGTTTAATATTACCATTAGAGATGAGAAAAACAGATACAACACTTTGATCCTAGTCTGATGACCACAGTGAGAAGAGAAGTGTAACGACTAGCTATGGCTGTTTGGTTAATGAATGCCAAATGTTTATATATAAGAAAATAGCTAATATTACCATTAAGGATAAGTAGAACTTAGTATTTACTTTCTGTGCTGGCAGAAAGTGACACTATGTCAGTTTAATGTGAAGAACTTGGGTGCACATGCTCAGGTTAAAAAATAGCCAAGTTCCTACAACAGTCAGTTGTATTGGCATCGGTATTACCACCAACCATCTCTTTTTAGTGTAGTGAGGGAGGTACTACAGTGGGCAGCTGTTCCCTGAAAGTGAGCACCTCCCAATAATTTTTCAGTTGTGCTCTGACTACAGATAGAGGCACAACAGATATAAAAGGTAGTTTTTCAACCTGAAAGCAGATACTGTGTAACCCGGATATAAGAGACCCCGGTATAAGAGAAACCCGGATATAAGAGAGATTTTCTATGGTCCCAAATTAGAGCCTGTGTTAATGTATATATAATAGACCAAACCCGGATATAAGAGAAACCCGGATATAAGAGACTTTGTCTCCGGTCCCGGCGACTCTCTTATATCCGGGTTACACTGTACTACACTTTGATCTCAGCCTGATTAGAGTGTGAAGAAGAATGTAACTTGAGTCTGGTGGTATCTTGAGTTACTATCTGAGTGATCTGTTGGGTTCCAAAACCATGCACGACTCAAGAGATAGTATCTGATGAGTGGTTTGCTGCCCTACCCCCAGTATATGTGAAATTATAAATTATATTTAACCCCAACCTTTGCATGAATTACCTCAGAGATCCAAGAAGGCCAGAGTGGTGTAGTCTAAATTTGCACCTAAGACGAGCAAATTGTGAGCCAGGTGAGCCATATGACCATCAGTGCTGGAATGACACAGTGCATGTGTCACTGAGCCAGTCTGAGGCTGGCAGTGTGCACAGGATGCTAATTTTCTGGTTTGACAAAAACAAATAAAGGAGGCAAGTATTTGTTTGGATGGCAGTAAGCTTTTGTGCTCAGTGTAGGTCAGGTTGGTGTGTTGCGGTGCGTGCTAAACTAGAGTCCCTAGTGAGTGTTGTTCCAGTGGCTGTGCTACAGAAGAAATGGTTTCCTCCTACAGAAAGTATTTACTGTTCTAACAAGCATATACAAAGGACACCATCTATCGAAAATGTCAAGCTAATGTTTGAGTGACATTCTTTGGACTTTTAAAAAAATATAATCTCAAGTAAACACAATAAAGGACTTACTAAATATATAGACATATTTCTTGTTTTAACATGACCCAAGGTTTATGATGAGAAACAAAAAAGTGCTCCAGATCTATCTTGCATATCTATAAGTCTACCATTCATCCCTGCTTACAATATCGCCACCACATATGGTTCGGTGCCCCTGCTATTTACCTTGAGCTCCTTGATAAGATCCAAAGAAGAATCATTATTATCAGTCCTAATCTAGTGGCTCAGCTTCAGTCACTTCCTTACCGCTGTAAAGTTGCCTCTCTGTGCCTTTTCTATACTTTCATGGTATTTGGGGGGGGGGGATGAGCTCTTTACTATGGTAGACATTGGGGTTTAGTTTTTAAATTGTTATATTCCTCTCCCTCCACAGACAAGACTTGTACATATGGGGACTAGTTAAGACTTTCATAGAGATTCTGTAGTATTATGGTGGATGTAGTAAGAATGGTAAGGAAGAATGTGTTGTTTTGGTGTAAGTAATATTGTAGTATATTTGGGTCAATGATTGTGGCTAGATAAGTTTAATTATAAGACAGAAGAAGACTGTTGTAGCATACCTATGGACGATAATGGGTATGTCTCCATTCACATAAATACAGTAGTGAATACTGTATATTGGTCTAGAGTTGGAGATTCATCTCCAGCTGTGCTGGTCAAACTCTCTGCCTCTGAGCAGAGAGGATCCCCAGATGAAGCTATGTCGAAGAGCAGAGTCTTGTCTAGGGAAAACAGCTACCCTGTTTTATACGAGGTCTACTGGGAATTTTGGGCTGAGCCTATGGGCTCAGACACCCCACATTAAATTTGGCCTTGTGTCACATCTAGCCACGTGGGGCGGTTGGTAGATATCCTAGAGTTGGAGATTCATTGTGGAATTCACTTGACTCACTTCTAGCAGTTGACTACTTCTTCTACACACCGCTGGCAAATCTTATATGTGTTGCTCTTGTCCTAAGTATTATCATTTATTACCAACCTTCTCGTGATTATTCTATTCAGTAACCTTCCTTAGGTTACAACAAAGACCAACCTGCATTCCCCATTTTGGCCTGTGCCGCATTTTGTATTTTTTATACAAATATCACTCTTTACTATAGTCCATAGATTTTTTTGAATTTAAGCGCAGTACTAGACTGGGGTTGAGATCTCATCAATTTACAGTTGAGCTAGCTAGATATAGCCGTAAATTCTATACTAACAGTTTCTTTTCGTGCACTTCTTGCTCATGGAACTCCCTTCCAACTCTATGCTTTCCAGCCAACTTTAATCTGCAAAAATTTAAATGCAATGTCAATTGCTATCTGCTCTCCTCATGATTATTATTTTCTCTCTCCACCCATTATTAATGTTTCTGTTCCTAATTTCTCCACACCCTATAACCCCTCGTGTCTTCATGGCTTTACTGTCTTGCATGGGGTGACACTAATAAAAAATAAAGTACTTGAAGACCAGTTTTAAGACCAACATGAAAAGGTTACATTTTCATAAAAACTTGTTTTAATAATGAAAATTTTCATTTTAAGTAAATATTTTAATTCCTGGCAAATAATGTCCACCCAAAATTTGTTGAATCCTATTTTGTCTGTTTCCTTAGCACATATGTTACACCCTGCCAATTACCACACAAATTATGCATTATTCTGTTTTGATCATGATGAAATACAGAAGGAACATAAGTAAAGAAAGAAAGGGAAAATAAAGGAGGTGATAATGCTCTCTTGTGTTTAATATCTACTTCAGTGAAATAGAAAAACTTGTCAATTTCAAATCTTTTCATTTGTACCCTCATACTTCTTTAAATAATGATCTGCATTCATAATGTAGTTGTTATTGCAGTATTTTGTTAAAGTTATTAACTTCAAATATTTAACAACACAATAGGGAAATTTCTATGACTATTTTATCATTGCAGAACTTTTTTATTTTTTATTTTGATATATAATCATATTTTAACCCTTTTAAATCATATATGTTCCATTCTAGGGCCATCGACTGACTAGTTGGTCAAACAAGTGTTTAGTGTACTACTAGTAGCCTCTAGTAGATTGGATTTTTTGAGGAACCTGGAATCACCACTTAATTGCTATTGTTCCCAGGTCCACCCTTGACCCTGGGTAGTAGCATCTGATAGGGCCCCAGCTATGGGCAAATAGTGAACTCCCAAACAAAAATTATTACATTTTTATAAAATGAGCAACAATATATTTTATTTTAAAAAAAACGCAACACTAAAAAAATTTAAATTACATTTTTATACTAAAATTACCAACAATGCATTTTATGATCAACAAACAAATTAATCTCCTATCAGCATGTAAGACGTAATGATTTCTCAAGGTGCACCTTTATTTTTTTTTTAGTGTGTCTTGTATAGCAGGAAATATGTTACATGTTCAAACACATCGAATATGATTCCTGTGATTTTTTTTTTTTTCTTGCAAAACTTATTTCATGTACACATCTAAAGACTATCTATAGGTCCACTATAATAATTATCTTCATTTTTGCTTTCTGGTCAGTAGGGCAAGTGTAAAGCAAGGCAGTAAATATATGCATAATGTTTGCAGAAATTCTGATGTTAAGTGATACTTAAAATGTAGAGGGGTTTCAACTTCAATTACTTTCCCACCATCATGACATGGCACTAATGAGTTTTCCTTTTTGGTACATTGATTGCATGAATTTAAGTGTAGTACTAGATTGGCAATTAGGTTTCATCGTTTTGCTGTTGAAATAGCTACAGGCTCTATTCTAATAGTTTCTTTTCTCACACTTCGTGCATGTAGAACTCTCTTCTGGTTCCCAACTTTCCTGATGATGAAAACATGGTAAGCTTGGATATAAAATATACATTACATAAGCTCAAAAAAAAAAAAAAAAAAAAAAAAAAAAAAAAAAAATTCTTGAGATTTTTTCCTGTGATTAAAAAACGAAAATACTTTTGATACACATTTATACTCTTGATAGAGTTGAAGAATTTTTGGCAAAAATCAAATCTTTTCAGATGCTGCTACTTCTTTTACTAATGTCAAATGTTTCCTTATAAGGAAACAGTTAATATTACCATTAACCTACTACATCATTGACTGCTTTCTCCACCTGAGATAGATTGTGCACCAACAGGAGATTTTTGTATAAACAACTGGCAATTTTGGGTGGCTCTGTTCAATGATTTTAAGTCGAGGTTTGTCCATTTATGCATGTTATCATGTCAGTGTTTAGGTTGGTGGCCTCTACTTTTTTGTTCACTTACCATCTCTTCAAGGTAAATTTTGCTTAGTCCACATTTTGTTTGTTTGGTGCAGCCATAACCTTTCAGAACCTTACTTTTGATGATGGATGTGATAGGAGATAGCTCTGTGTCTACAAGTCTACTATTAATAATTCCAAATACTCCTACTTTTGGGAATGGTAAATCTGGGATTTATCTATTTCCTCTTAAACCCTTTCAATCTGTTTTTTTGTTTATTTTTTAAAATCATTCTTTCATATTAATGAGATATTCAATAAGTACAGCTCTTTCAACCCAATTGTTTTTAAATTCAAAATAACTTCACTAAGAGAGAAATCACTACCTAGATAGGTGACCTAATTAAGAACACCAGGTTCATGGATGGCTCTGAATAAGAAATCAAATTTTAGAGCCAAATCCAGTCATTTTTTTACATTTACTTACATGCAGATACCCTTGGGAAATGTATGAATACCTGTCCCCAACTATGGGTTAAATAGCATTTGAGACTGGGTTCTACAGCCTTGGTTGGCAACCAGTCTATTGCAAGAAGTAACAGCAGCCTTCTTCTGCCAAGTCAGTCATGAATTGAAAAAGAGACATGATCACCCAAAACATACATCACATATGGAACCTGAAGAAGGAAGAGAGCGAGATATAAATGTCGAAACAGTATTTTGATAAGAAACATCTGATAAAAGTTAACAAAGACTCAGATAGATTTCTGATGAGGATCAAAATGTTTAAGAATTATGACCAGAAGTGAAAAGGTTCTTTTCTTGAAGACTTCAAAACATCTTTCTATTTAAAAAAAAAAAAAAACTAATAAGAAGTGCTACATAATAGTTTGGCGATTTTTCAACAGTGCATGTGAAAAGTACAACTTTCTGCCAGTGCCAAAGAGACTACTTTGAAGACAGAGGAAACTAGACATTAGGGTAAAAAGTGTTGCTAGCAAGAGGGAGAGCCCAAAACACAAGCTACAAATTGGAGAAGACGTCAGAATCAAACAAGCACAAGGAGAATTTTTTTTCTACTGACAGTACCTCTTCATTGCACTTAAAGAGAAGGGTCATTCCTAACATCTGTAGTAAATACAAAATTTCTCTCAGACTTTTTTTAAGTGTACACACCACTCTAAATGCCACGTGTCTTACAAGAATACCTACCATATTTGATGGCAAATTAGCTCCTTCTCCCCCTTAAAAAAAATGACTCAAAACTATCTTCCAAGTCCTATATGCAAACTTGAGATATCTGATAGACTAATTTTAGTGTATGCAATCATTACTTGTATTTAGGTTGATACCTCTACTTTTTTGCTAAAAAGAGCCTACCATGATGAAAAAAGGCCCTAAACTAGATAAAAACAGTTTTGTCAACAAATTGTTTATGTTATCATTAAAAGGCAAGACCAAAGTATTTTTTATTATTTTATAAAATTTTTAATCCTTTTTAGCACGTTTGAAATTTTGGTTAAAAATTTCCTTTTTTTTTTTTTTTTGCATCAGAAACTACAATGAGTGTTTTAATGCCTTTTTTTCTGGTAAAAAATACATTGATTTGGAAATTCTTACAAAAATCAAATAATTGTTAGATTTTAATAAAACTTTCAAGACTTATTCACAAATGAATGAAATTATTTATTTTATTTTTTTTTTGAGAATATTGGTAAAAATATTTTTTTTTTTTTTATATCTATTACTTAATTTATGCAATTAAAATTTCAGCCTCTTGATATTTATATTAATTAAAAGCATGAGTCCTTTTAGAAATTTAGGATTAATAAATAATATTTGTTTCAAATCAGATTAATTATACTTTAAATCAGCTAATATTATATTTTACTTTTGGAAGATTTCCTAATAAAGAGTATTACATTGCGATGAAAGATGACTAAAAAAAAAAAGGGCTAAAAAATCAGCTAATTTTAGAGAAAAAAAAAAGGATTCTAATCAATTTCTGTTTGAAATACAGCAGTGTATTTTCCTTACTAAAAATAGTAAATTTAATCCTTTAGCTTTTAATTAACGCTAAAATGAAAATTTCAATAAAGCTTCTTCACTTTTAAAAATTCATTTTAAGCCTTAGGTATCACAAATAAGTGGAGGTAGCTATATTTAGGCTAACACCACAATACTGTAATACTGTATGCAAATAAGGGATCTTATATATCGTTAAATACAGTATTGGTGAGGGGGACAGACTGCTCAGATCATTTACATGAATAAAGATTCAAAGGATCTTTGTTCTGTCTAAATCAGAGAATGATTACCGACCAATTGACAAAATACATTATATAAAAAACTAACAGTGTGTGCATGTGGGAAAAAGGGTAGCTTATTTTGGACAAGAGAGACTCGCCTATTAGGTTCAAAATGATACAGGGGAACCAGAAGTAGAGAGAGAAAGTAGATGGATTGTTTTTCTAGGTCTGGTTACTTTTAAATTAAGTGGCAGAAACAAAAGTGTAGAATGTCTGAGATGTGTAAAGAAGGATGATGGAAACCAGAAAATAGGCAATCAGAAATGAAGAAGATTCATTTTTCATGTAAAGATTTTGTAGGAGACAATCACAAAGACACAGATTGTATACGTTGTGTGTGTATTATGGATATACAAGTTTTGTATGTTTATATTTATATAGTTGTGTTATGTATATATAAATATATACACAGAAATAAACCTAGATAGATATGAATGGAAATAGATAGATAGATATGAATGGAAATAGATAGATAGATATGAATGGAAATAGATAGATAGATATGAATGGAAATAGATAGATAGATATGAATGGAAATAGATAGATAGATAGATATGAATGGAAATAGATAGATAGATAGATAGATATGAATGGAAATAGATAGATAGATAGATAGATATGAATGGAAATAGATAGATAGATAGATAGATATGAATGGAGATAGATAGATAGATAGATATGAATGGAAATAGATAGATAGATAGATATGAATGGAAATAGATAGATAGATAGATATGAATGGAAATAGATAGATAGATAGATATGAATGGAAATAGATAGATAGATATGAATGGAAATAGATAGATAGATAGATATGAATGGAAATAGATAGATAGATAGATATGAATGGAAATAGATAGATATGAAATGAAATTCATAAATAGATATGAACTGGAGTAGTTTTATACATAGATTAACATGTAGATATGAACCAGAATGGTAGGTAGATGAGATAGATGTGAACCAAAGTAGATAGATATACGTGAACCGAGGTAGGTAGGTAGATAGATAGATAGATAGATAGATAGATAGATAGATGTGAACCAAGATAGATAGATAGATGTGAACCAAGATAGATAGATAGATGTGAACCAAGATAGATAGATAGATGTGAACCAAGATAGATAGATAGATGTGAACCAAGATAGATAGATAGATGTGAACCAAGATAGATAGATAGATGTGAACCAAGATAGATAGATAGATGTGAACCAAGGTAGATAGATAGATAGATGTGAACCAAGGTAGATAGATAGATAGATGTGAACCAAGGTAGATAGATAGATAGATGTGAACCAAGGTAGATAGATAGATAGATGTGAACCAAGGTAGATAGATAGATAGATGTGAACCAAGGTAGATAGATACATAGATTGATAGAAATGGAAATAGATAGATATGAAAAGTAAAAAATAGAAACAGATAAACAGAGATACAGAGAAACAGATTGATAGCAAGATAGACTGTTTAGATTTTAGCATATTTCACCATGCATTCTGTCTTATCACAATTAATAGCGAATCATTTCTTCTTGTTTTCTTTAATAACTTGTCTAGATGTATATGCAGTTTTCTTTCTGCAATTGCCAAAAATATGGTGACATTTGCATATTTTATAATGTTATGGCTGTGCCCTCAATAATAAACACTGAGAAAACCACAGGACTTTTTAGATTGCATAACATTACTTCAAATCAATGTTGGTTTGATAAACATCAATATAAATATAAAAGTCAACCTTGAAGTTAACACTCAGAGGCGACAGGCTGTTTCATGCTCGACGCAATCGTCAGGCCTCTGAGTGTTGAATTCAATGTTCACCTATAAATATATATATATATGTAAGCAAATATGTGGATGTAGATCCGACGGTATGATGAAAATGTGGAAAAGACAAAGCAAAATCCGAATATGTGAGTTTACTGTTTTTTTATTTTGTTTTTGTTTTTTGTTATTCTGTCGACGTCAGACGTTTCGGTCAAATAGACCTCCTTCAGGACATAGTTAATGGAGACATATTTATATTAAATTTAAGTTAAATGAAGAGACGATACATACAGGACTAGTTAGAAATAGAAAAACTAAAATTCTAAAGTCAGAGTATTCTTTCTTGGCTTCGGATTCGCTGGCACCACGTGGGCGGCGCTGCGAAAACCTGCTCCCGGGGAAGAGAAACAAAAACAAAATAAAAAACAGTAAACTCACATATTCGGATTTTGCTTTGTCTTTTCCACATTTTCATCATATATATATATATAGATATATATATATATATAAAAATTAATATATATCAGTATTATATGTTATATTCATTTGTTATAATTGTTATATTCAATATATGTTTATATTGTTTTTATATGTTTTTAAAGTTATTGTTGTGAGGAAAGAGGAGGGTCCTATATATCATCAATAAACAATACAACTGCATCACAAAATACATTTTTCGCACACATAATGCTGCTAAGAACATTTTGGAATTTGATGCATGCAAACATCAATGTCCCCTTTTGTGAGAATGTTGGAGGTCATTACTTCAAAAGATGAAATGGAGAAAACTAATTATTCCAATTTTGCACACACATACATATATACATATTTCAAAAGAATTAATGGATTTAGATTTAATTTGACATTTTTATTACTTAAAGTGTTATTAGAATGGACACCACTTCTTATTTGAAACAGACATCAGACATCCCATGTATATATATATATATATATATAATTAATATACATTTTTTCCCCTCACTAGTAGCATAACTGAGTTTTGTGCACAACACTATCTTCAGGTGCCGAGTTAAGACTTAACTCATATTGTTTTGTGCTACCGGTAAGGGAAAAAAATTGTGTGTGTGTATATATGTATGTAAGTGTGCGTGTGTGTATAAAATAGCAAACATTCTGACGATTACATTTAAGCATAAAACTGACTGTTGCCGCAAGGTGTTGACCATAATGTCTACTTTTATATTTGCATACAATCTATCCCTGATATCGAACACTTTAACTCATAAATATAGCATACCTTAAAACTATATTTTTATCACACACATATAATAAAAAAAAAATATAGTTTTAAGACATGGTATAGTTATGAGGTAAAAGTCTCCAATATCAAGGATACAGCATATGTAAATATAAGAAGTGTAGTCAACACTAAGTGCTTCATGAAGCACCTAGTGTTGACTTCAGAAGCATGACAAAACAGACTGTTGTCACTCGGTGTTGACTTCAGTGTCCACACTTATGGGCGAGCACAGGGTTCGATGGCTAAATTGTTGCCATTATATATTTTTAATTTTGCGTATGTGCATTGTTTGCTTTTGATTTTATCAACTGCACAGTATAGTAGGCTCAGATGGGCACTGTCTGTGAGAAAAAGAGTACCATGATGCAATTCACTCCAACAGAAATTTGGAAACGGTTTGCTATACTGGTTGGCATTCACACTGAAAGCTTCAATATGAACATTTCAAAGTGTTTAGGTGTCCATTTGAGGACAGTGTAGATGATTCGGAAACAGTTGGATGAGTCTAATGGTGATTACGAAAGTATGGCAGCTCGAAAAAACTCACTGATCATTCTGATAAGTAAAGAAATCCCAAATTTATTGGAAAGGGTCCCAGACTCAACATGGAGGCATACATCAAGTGCCTTGAGGAGATAGTGCTGCCCATGATGAAAAGAGGGTGGCTGCTGGAAGATCCTATATCTGGCAACAGGACTCTGCACCATGCCACACAGGCAGGAGAACCCAGTCATGACTGTCTTACATCTGGCCACCTAACTCTCCAGAATGCAACCCCTTTGATTATTGTGTGTCTAGTGCAGTTAAGCGAGAGACCAACAAAACTCCTTGTAAAATCAAAGATGAACTGAAGGTAAGGATTATGGCAGCATTCACCAACTTAAACAAGGAAACTATCCAGAAGAGATGCAGGAGATTCCGAAGTTGTCTGGAAGCTGTGGCTGAAACCAATGGTGATTTTATTGAATAAATTTACTTTTTAGTATTTCAAGATATTTTTGTGTAATTTTGGTAAATATATGTGTTAAAATGAGATGTCAGTGTTATTTTCATGTTTGCATAATTTAGACGACAATTTATCCATCGTACTTTGTGATGTGCACGCACACACACACACACACACACACACACACACACACACACACACACACACACACACACACACACAAAAGTAAGGTGTTGAAAAATTCTCAACCCAATCCATTTATCAAAATCTGACCTACAATCAGATTTTGGTGGAGTGGGTGGTAAGGGCTTTTGGATTAGATGAAGAACTTTTCTGCACCCCCTGACAGTATTTTCAGACAGACAAAAAAGCTGAAAGAAAAATTATGGGCAGAAGCATTGGCTTGGGTAGAGTAAAGCTGAACACGTACCGAGTGAAGTGAGTGAGGAGGGAAGAACTTTGGGGAGGAAGGTGAGAGGAGAGGGAAAATTGAGAAAAGCTGACTGTGCCCCTCATTATGCAGGTACTGTTCCAGGCGGCAATGTTAATTAGTAGTAAATGGTAGAGTAAGAAGCAGGAGGATGAAAAGGAAGCTAGTCAAATTTGGAAGTTGTGGAAAATGATGAGAAATTAAAGAATAAGCCAGCAGAGAAACGGAAAGGAAAGAGGCGCATACAAAGACATTCCGAGAAATTGTTTTCTTCTAAGGGAAGAAACAAACAGATGAAGATAACAAAAGAGAAAAAGAAGACGTTTCCAAAAGAAAAGAGTGGACAGCTGCTTAGAATGTTTTGTAGGACTGCGTTGAAAGAGAAAATAAAATAAAAGAAGTCAGTTCTGTGGAGGAAGGACAGTCAGGAAAGGGAGCTAAATAAAAGATAGACTTTCACACATCTACATTCCAGGAGCTATTCCCAAAATTAAAAGGGAAAGGAAAGGCACAATGCCATTAAGGCGATAAGCCTTATTACTCCACCTCTGCCAACTCAAGTATTTACTATTACAAAACTGTGTACACACATATGTCAACCTTCTATTATATGCCATGTTCCTTCTGGACATCAATAATCATAGCTCTCCATAACTTCCTATCCATTATAACTCTAAGTAACATTTGTCCCTTAACCATCCTAGCTCTGCCACCCATTTACACAAGCTCATTAGTTTTTTTTAAAAACTAATATTCACGCAATACAAGGCTCAAGAGCTACTCAATGTAGAGGGTTACTATGTGGACTTATATTAGAACAAGTGCTAGGAGTACAGAGCTGAAGCGGACTTTAGAAGGAACTGGAATCCCAATCTTAAACAGGAAACAAGGAATAAATCTTTACTCCTGTTCAAAAGAATGGGGAGTAGTGTGAACCGGATGATAGGCAAACAGTTCTGTTATACACTTTCACTCTGCTTCTTTTGCCATCAATATATCCTGTGAGTATCAAATCCTCCAAGCCTTCTTTCCTTATTATGTGTCTTAGAAATTTCAACTATCTCTTTCTGATTCTAATTATAAATGTCTGGTGTTTTTTTTAATCATTTCACCCCAAGCAAAGCAATAAAACCACTAAAACGCAAGGGGTTGCAGAGTGTGAGAGAATATGAGAAAAATATACTATTAAGTTGAGAGGACAATAAAAGAACAAGAATTAAGAAAAAGATTAATATTGTGTTTAAATTTTTAAAGATCAAAGTTGACTGGAAAACAAGAAGCCAGAATAGAGTTCCACAAGCGAGAAGTGCAACAGAAGAAACTTTTAGGACTTATGTTTACATCTAGTCATTGCAATTGTAAAATTGCTGCCAGTCTAGTAGTGCACTTAAATTCATAAAGTCTAGTTACCATAGAGGAAAGTCTAGTTACCATCGAGGAAAGTCGAGTTACCATAGAGGAAAGTCTAGTTACCATAGAGGAAAGTCTAGTTACCATAGAGGAAAGTTCAGCAGAACAATTACCATGAAAATATTTATAGAAAATGTACGGGGAAGTTATATTACATTGGTGGAAAACTGACTGAAGTCAAGATACCAGGTCAGGACCAATGACATTGCAGATTCCTCTTTGGATTTTATCAAGAATCTCTAAATATATAGCAGGAGCACAAGACCAGATGTGGCAGCAATATTCAAAGCAAGGAAGATAGATTCTGGCAAGAAAAATTGTGTAACTTTCCTTAAAACTTCCCTGTTGATCTAATAGTCCAACCATGGTATTCTCAGCATCATACTATAGAACCACATCTCTGCTGCTTCAGGTCTGCCATAGAGGAGTATTGATATTATAGAGTAGTTCAATACCCTTTCCTTTGTTTCTAGCAAAATTTTCTTGTTTCTTAATACTTTGTTTAGCTTTTGGAAGGCATCTTTTGCTATCCCAATGCGCCTTCTGATTTCTGTTACATTTTTGTTTCTTTTTTTACTATTCTTCACTCAATACAATACCCAAGAGCCACTCAAGATAGATGGTTATGTAAGAGGGGGTAGTAAAAAGTGCAGATTATGAAGATATGTAAGAAATATAGCGATTGACCCTAGACTTGAAAACTGTTCTAGTCATAAAGTTATTTACAGTCCTACCAAATTTTGTTGCAGGAGACAGAGTACTTGTAATTCTGCTTTGTTAGTACAACATGCAAAAAAATATTGTCCCCGGGATAAGGGTCAGGCTAATTTTTGACTGTCTTGCCAGGAGACAAGGTAAGGTTGATAGTCTATCGTTAGTTTCAAGTGCATTAACCAAAACTTTGTCTATTCTATAAAAACATGCAATTTTGCAATCTGTGAGAGTGAGAGTGAGAGAGAGAGAGAGAGAGAGAGAGAGATTTTTAAAAGTGCCCAATATTTAGAATATAACAGAATGTAAATAATATTTTTTTTTAAATTGAAAAATTTACTTACTACAGATTAATACAACTGTATTTGAATTATTATTCCCCTGACTACGGAGTTTTAAAAAAGACAACAACAGACATTTCTATAAAAAGAATCCTTGAAGAGTGGGCATGAACCATGGCACTGCATAGTTGAGAGAATAATAATAATAATAATATGGATGTATTAATTTGTACTAATTTTTCCTATTTCAAAAGAATTATATATATATATATATATATATATATATATATATATAAAAATTTCAGATATGACTAAAATACATATCTGTAAAAGGACAATATAAATAAAGACAAAAGGAAAACTTATCTTAGCTGACGTGTTTTGTCCTCTGGCAGATTTTATTAAGGCAAATGTGAGGATTTTATTTTGCAACAAGTATTTATAAAAGAAAAGTAAAAATGTTGTCATTTATTCAAAAATTTTTTAATTTAAGAGACGGTCATAAATATTCATCAGCTTGACTCAGAAGTCCGGGTAAATTATGGAGGATGCGAAGTGACATAATTTAACATCTAATAAACAAAAGTGATGTTGAATTTTTTGATTTTTTTGTGCAATTAATATTTAGATTATTTTAGTACGAGGTAATTTTAACAGGAAGTTATGAATTTAACTGTTTTCTTTTAATTTTTAACATTTTTATAGTCATGGTGATTGGTACGAGAGTAATTCTTTCAAGAATGGAGATATTAGAAGTCAGTCAGAGTAAGAAACATGATCGCTAAGATAAGTTCTCCTTCTGTTAGTAACCATATATATGTATATGCATATATAGGGATACATATATAAGTATCTGTATATAACTGTGGATTAGATTCAGTATATACAAGAGTTTTATATAAATCTAGATATGGACTTTGAAAGTTTTGTAGATTGGGGGGGGGCTCACACATACACACGAAAACATATATACAGCTACCTACCTAAACACACACACAAATCTGCTAATGTATATCTGTTCCTTTTCCAGTGTGTGTGTATTTAACAAAATCTGCAGTCATGTTTTTTTCTTTTTGTGACGCTCATATATATAAATGTTTAACTGCACAGACTGAATTTATATATCTACTACAGTTTATTTTGCATTGCTAGTGACGCTGGAGTGTAATACTAAAACAGCTTTTGTTATACAAAGGAGAGAATTTTTTTTATTCAACACCCATGGTTCAAAGTTTAAACTGAATACATAGGAGAAACATTACTGCCTTTATTTTTTAAATTTTATTTTGTACTTGCTGTAGGGATGGGTGGCAAAATTTACTCTTTCTTTCTATTGCAGAACCAATGGGGGCAAGTTCATGCAGTCCACATGACAAAACATTTTATTCAAATTTTAATTTTTTTTTTTTTTTTTTACATGGAAAACTTGATATTAAAGAAAAGATCTCAACTTAATGACAGTAATAAATTTATTTTAAGAATTTTTTTTTTTTTATACTAGGTTACAGCTGGGTAGACAGTAAGATAATAAACAAATTTTGTTTTGCAAATATGTTCGAAGTTGAATAGTATTTCAGAACTCAAATCATATGCTCTGTTTTTAAACTGTTTCATACAGTCCTACCCAGGAAAGATTTATATCAATGTGAATCCAGGCGGGTTAAGTGCACGTTTGAAGTGAAAGACATGTCTTATGATAGGAGCAATGGTATTTAGCAAAGAGTGGGGGAGAACTGAATTCCCCACTCACTCATCCAGAAAAGTGTGGATGCAAACATGGTTTTGATTAGCAAGCATTTTGAACCAGCAAGTAGAAAAAAAAATAAATAAATAAATAAATCCACCCCAAAGTACAAAGGATGCTGAAAAGTTTATGGCTCAACCTTTAGTATTCTGATGGTCCTTGAAAAACAGATTTTGGAAAGTAGGTCAAGGCTGAGAACTTTTCAATAAACTAATATATATATATATATATATATAATCATTTATTTGAATATTACAACATAAATATGTTATAAAATCACTACAAAAATAGCCATTTTGTTTCAACACTTCTGGTGTCTTATCAAGTGATGATGCTGAATGTAGAATTTACTACGTATATACCAATCCCAAACTTGTGTATATATATATATATATATATATATATATATATATATATATGACAATATATATTTTTATATATCAGGAATGATATTGGGAGGAAAAAAAGCTTCTTCAGTACCCTAATTATTTTATATTCAATATGAAATAAAAGGCACATAAAATATTCCAAAATAGAAAAACAGTTCCTCCTTAGAGACCCGATGAATCGAAAAAATATATTGTCCTACCAATTAACTCTATCACATCAACTATTGAAAAGAATCTATCTAAACTCAACATAAAATTTGTTACTACTACATCTACAACAATAACACACTAAGTTAATACTAAACAAAACACTTAAAACTTGTAGGAGGAATTTACTCAATCACCTGTAATAATTGTCACAGGAGAAACCTCAAGCAACCTAAATAAAAGATTATATGAACACAAATGAGACATTTTACAAACAATACATCAAATGAGTTGGTGCCCACTGTAACGAGACTGATAATTTTGCCTTAAAAAATGCTACTCTAATCAAAGCAGAAAACAAAAATGTCTCCAGAGGGCATAGATCACAAGGTCATCTACGGTAACTTTGTGCCCTGGCTCTTACAACATTTCACTATTCCTGGCAGAACTTCTATTATTACAGTGTGGGATACCTACTGACAAAAGTGATGGACATAAAAGGAAAAAGAATCTAAAAGAAATTGGCTATATTAAAAAAAGTATATATATAAAAAATTTATTTATGTGCTTATGTAGTCGCATCAACATAACAAATTAAGTTCAATGAAGTCCTAAAGGACAAAACACATCACAAGAAAACTTTTTCCACTCTGTTTTACACACATACATACACAGAGGATTGGTGTGGACAGAATAAAATTCCAATAACCAAAAACACTATCCTTAAAAGAGTGCTCAATACAGAGTAGAGTAAATATTATTTATTCAGAAATTATAACATAGACATGTTATAAAATCACTACAAAAATACCCATTTTGTTTCAACACTTCTGGTGTCTTCTCAAGTGATTGTGTTGAATGCAGAAAATAGTCTTGGTCTAATCTTTTCCTAAAATCAGTATTCTGATGTTTGGTCCCTGAAATAGTGTTTTAGGAAAGTGGGTGAGGGTTGAAAACTATTCTGCACATCATCCATCTTTGTGTAACTGATTTCAGGAAAACTTTTTTAGAGGAAAAATATTCATAAGATTTTTCGAATAATTTGAATAAAGAATTTTGACCACAGATTATGTATGATATTTTTTATATTATAAACGGCACCAGAATATAGCACACACCTATAATTTGGCAAGGAATCTCAGACATCCATCTTTCTCATGAGATAAGGGTAGCGCCTTTATTGATCAAGACCACTGGGTGGTGAGATGAGAGAGAACTCACAAATGTTAGTATGGTTTGCACATAATAATGTAGAGATAACAACATGTGTGAGCTGACTGCCATATTTATTCAAACTAAAGTACATTTCAAAACAAGGGACATAACCGTGTGTAAGAGATAAAATATTAGACAGCTAGAACTTAAACAACCAAGACGTAAACCTAAACATTGGTTGACGGAGATTGTACACAGTCTCCCAAAAAACAGAGCCCCCTCCCGGTCAAGCTAACAAGATTTTAAAAAAAAAAAGCTGAGAATTACATTTTGGGGATTTGGCATGGCTGAAAGAATGAACTCAAATTTTTTATCTGAATTTATTTCCATAAATTTTTCTCAATTTGGATAAGATAATGGTAGTTTGAGTTTCCATTCTCCAAGACCAGGGGATCACCAAATTTTTTTCACAGAGGGCCAGATAACAGAGAATGACAAGGATGGGCCACAGATAACCATTCTGTTCAAAACAATACACATAAAATAAAAACAACAATTTTTTTTTACACTATTTACATTGTTCGGACTGTTATCCTCATCTTTGTTGACATATTCATGATGTTTCGGCCATTGTAACTTTGGCCTTCTTCAGGTGATTGGAATTTTGAACTGAACCTTTTATTTCGTTCACTGGGGTAGACTGTTCTAGTTGCATGTGCCATGCCTCTTCTGGATGTCTCAGTATCGGTTATCTCTTTTTCACTCAACTCTCCAAGTTTTTGTCCTGGTATTGAGCCTCAAGTACACATGGCCCAGTGGATAAAAGTGTTGGTTGAATCCAGTGTCTTGACCCAAAGAGTTGTGAGTTCAATACCTGGCGATAGTTGAGGCGAATAAAAACATGGAGAGTTGAGTTAATATTTATATTATATCATTTTTATAATTATTAATATATTAATTATATTTATTTTCAAATGAAGATGTTCATGGGATTTGGGAATACGGGTGAAAATTAAATTTCTGACCATATTGCCTAAAACCGATTCAAACATTTTAAGGGTAATGACTTGTCTTCTATATAATAAATACAAATGTCATCATGTCAGTGTGTCACACTTTTTCAACTTTACTCCTACAGGCCATAGCCCAACATATCATACCATTTTGGGATCAGGCTGACTTTGTGAGCAAATTAAAAACATTCTGGGCTGGATCCGAACCTGCAATCCTGAAATTTCGGAGTCCCAAGTTTTTATTACTGCATTTGTTGTCAGTGATTTTTTACAGGATTTTTTTGCAGTGAAATTTTTTGTACAATAACAATATTTATAACTGAGAAATAAATTTGAAATTAATTGCAAAATCCAGCAAAAGTCACCCATGAAATAATTGTTTGCGTTGAAAGTAACTTTAAATTAAGTGACGACAGAAGAATTATCATTGAACTTTAAATTGAAGAATTATCATTGAACTTTAAATATTAATACAATACAGTGATCAATTTTCAGTCCTCCTGTAGTTTATCGTTGCCTATCACATCTAATCCTCCCTACCTATTGTAATGAAGGCCCAATCAAGATCCCTCTGCAGGAACAAGCTTAAATGCTGCCTGATACAGCAGCTTGTAATCTAGTTTGAAAAAAAAAAAAAAAAACAACTTTATTTCAAACTAGATTACAAGCTAATTATTGATTATTTGGCTTTAGAATGCAAGGTAGAAAAAAATGTAAGATCTAGAATTATCAAAAAATACTGTATAAGCCTCATAAGATATACAGGCATTCTTAATGGGTTAAAGAAAAGAAAAGAAAGTACTTTTGAGACAATATTATTTCAATGTTTATTTACATCCTTAGAATATAATCAAAAGTGTACTACTACTAATAATATGATACTCTTTTAGTAACAATATTGTAGTGATATTTAAATAACTGCCTAATTAGCATAGTTATGGTATAGACTATATAAATACCGAAGAAGTAATGGTAGGGCAGCTCTTGGTATGCAAGATAAATGACACCACTGGACTGATAAAATACAAAATCACACTTCATAACCAAGTTTAAGTCATTTGGTGCCAAAAAAGACTTATTATATATTAATCTACAAATTCTGAGATAGCTCCATAGCCTGAAGTAGATTCTGAAACAATGCAAGCACTGAAAATCAGTTAAATAAATGGTATAACAAACCAAAAGTTGAAAATATTTAAATAGGGAAAGTTCTTGTATTGGAGCTATCTCACTCTCTCAGAGTCATTATCCAGTTGTATGTGAGACCATTATGACTAGAGACTTCCAATATTGCAAGAGTTGCTGGATAGGTGACAGTGATAGTAGCAATAATTTTTCTAATAAATAAAACTTTACAAAAATATTTAAATGTTTTTGTTTAATCAGCTTTCAAAGAAATACTTGTTAGCTTCCCACAGCCATCTTGTAATTAAAAATAATCATCTAGAAAGTTAGAGGAGCTGGAGAAGTATTTTATATGAGAACACTTTGGGCATCTGGTGCCCTTAATTGATAAAAATCTTAAAGATTCCTTCCTAGGTCAAGAAAAAGTAGAAAAGAGTCAAGCATCTTCAAGCAGCTTAGACTGTGGCACCCAACTTCCAACCTTCACCCTTACAAATGCCGTTCTTTTGATATCAGGTAGCAATTCACTTGGTGCAGACTGGTCAAAATAGCACACCAGATTCTTACAGGCCAAGTAAACAAAAGGAGAAAACAATGAGTGGTTTATTAAATATGTTAACTGTTGAACCCAGAGTACCTGGTTTATCAGTATAATGCTGTGGATTCATATCAAAGAAAAGAACACAGCTTAAAATGTAAATGAAATAAGGCTGTTCATATGAACAACTTTGTAGAATTGTACCAAATAACAGAGACCACATCACTTGAGGACTTACAACTCCAACAACTAAAATGGATTGCATATGTAACTCAAAGAGAAAATAATGGCATAATCACGATGTTGATATTCCACAAATAAAATGTTAGGAAGGAAACCCCCCATCAATACCAGAAAGAGTGATCACAGTAATGCCTACCTGACCAATGACAATCCCACCATTCCTGATTTTCAATGCATTCCTATAGTAAAATATCAATCATTATCTTTTAATTCTTGTTCTCACTCCTTAATAGTTTTTTTTTCTCATATTCTCTAACACTCAGTAACCTTTTGTGTCTTAGCGGCTTTATTGCCTTTTTCTGAGTAAAATGATTAAAAAAACAAAACAGCTACTGGACCTATTTTTCTGAAAAGTTGCTTTGAGAGAAAGATTTTATAAATTTCAGTACTGGCTGCTTGGTTAGTGAATGTTTCCTTATAAGGAAACGGTTGATATTACCATTACCATTGTAATGTCAATTTGCTGCTCTTCATTGCAGATTTGTTCTGTAAAGCAGGCAGGATTAGTGAAATTTATTCTGAATCTCCAGGGATTGTGTATCAGCAAGAAGTTGGGTCGCAAATTTGAATAGGTTATGTCCTTTTTTAAACAGAGGATCTATCTATCTAAATTCAAACTGGTGCAGACCACTAGATATTGTTTAAAATTTGCTATATTTATGAGGATAGAATGCTTTATATCAGGGATTGTCAAATTATTGTTTAAGGTGTGAAACTAGCTTTTACCATGTAGAGTTGATTCCTATGTCCACATCTTTTAAATATATATATATATATATATATATATAAAGCAGTATTTGTCTATATTTCTTACATGAAGCATTGTAACTATTTACACTGTTCAGTTGGACTGTTCAGTTTTTAAAACATTAAAAAACATTATTGCACTGAAATTGGTGGCAAAAATTTGACAGAAATCAGAATAAATTGATAAGTCATAAATTGTATTTTAGTAGGATGTGTAAGTACATATTGTAGTTTAGTCTTTTCCATGTATATTTTCAATAATTTTATATAAAAAAAAAACACGACTTAAAATGCTGTGTCATTGCTGTGGCTTTTGCAGCAAGTAGGGTCTTATGAAGTAGAGTTGCCAGCCCCGCCCCTAACTAGGTTTGTACTGCTATTTAACTCATAGCTGGAGGTGTGAATTTATATCTTTCCCAAGCATATTCATGTATTCATAGTAACCTGGAATCTGAACTCAGCATACCGATTCCATTTTCCATGCAGAAAACTGTCACGTCACATACATGTTATGGATTGTGCACTTGAAGATAAGTGTAAAATTGTTTGAACAAAATGTAGTAACAATATAAGCCATCCAAAAGAGGAGTTCTGTTATACAAAATGATCACAATGAAATTACTGAAGAAGGTTGTAGAATGGTCCTGCTGAAAAGTTGTAACAACAACTTAACACAAAGAATGAATACAATTGTCTGACTAACTACAAATCTGATATTAAACTTTCTTTTCTCGGAATTTCTGTGGAAGAGTTATTTACAATCTACCCCAGTCAAAGCTGGAGCAAGGGTCTCATGCACCCCCCCTCACAATCTATGATACATTCCCCCATCTATGATATGGTTCCCCAATCTACTACATCTCAATTTTCATAAGGTAGTATTCATATAAAATACAAATTTTATTGTAACCTACTTATGTACAATAATCAATATATGCAACAATTCAACTAGAAAAATTGAAAATATATACAATGTATATAAATACAAATTAGAGACCTGTCATAATAGATCATTCCATCTTAAATAAATCAGCAATGTTTTGCGGCTATTTTTAACATCAACTTGAGATTTTTCTTGTTAAAAAGTTGAATTTTAACATGATCAACATTATGGATAAAATATGGTGAATTTTACGTAATGTTTTTACAAGACTGAATGAGTAAAACAAATTCACAGATTTGGACGAAAGAAAAGGAAGACCCCAGAATGATGTAAAAATCCATGAAAATTTCCTATCTTTAATAGTCAGTTGTGCTTAATTTAATTTATAAAATATATAAATGTATGCAGAAAAAAAAAATCAAATATTGATGAGATAGCAAAGGTCACAAAGCACTGCCAGATGCCCCCAATCAAGATTGGGCCCTCCAGTTGGGCGGTTATGGGATAGTACACACTGGCTTTGACCACCATAGATTAAATAATTGGTTCAGTATGGAATTGCCTGTAGGACCTGACAAAGTCTGGCTGAAACATTGTGATAACAATAACAAGAATAAGGACAATAGTCCAAATGTAAATTGTGTAAATAATGATATTTAATATCTCGGCATTATTCTCTAGAATATCCAGTCCAGGTAATTTGATTTTTAATTGCATTTGGTACACGACATGAGAATCAAAAAGAAGTTAATGATAATAAACATAAAAAAGAAACTTTCTGTAAAAGATTGTGTCAACAGTTAAGGTAAATTTATTAGCTACTTTCAGGTAATACTCTTGTCAGCTGAACATATGACATCGTTAAGAAAAGCAAGCAAGCCGACAAAAGAAAGACAATGATTGGAATAAGAACTTAAGTGTCTTTTTTTCTTTTGATTTTCCCTTTTTTAGTGTCCCTTTCTCTTTGGATTTTCCCTTCTCTTTTAGTGTCCCTTTCTCTTTTAATTAGCCCTTCTCTTTTAGTGTCCCTTTCTCTTTTGATTTTCCCTTCTCTTTTAGTGTCCCTTTCTCTTTTGATTTTCCCTTCTCTTTTAGTGTCCCTTTCTCTTTTAATTAGCCCTTCTCTTTTAGTGTCCCTTTCTCTTTTGATTTTCCCTTCTCTTTTAGTGTCCCTTTCTCTTTTGATTTTCTCTTCTCTTTTAGTGTCCCTTTCTCTTTTGATTTTCCCTTCTCTTTTAGTGTCCCTTTCTCTTTTGATTTTCCCTTCTCTTTTAGTGTCCCTTTCTCTTTTAGTGTCCCTTTCTCTTTTGATTTTCCCTTCTCTTTTAGTGTCCCTTTCTCTTTTGATTTTCCCTTCTCTTTTAGTGTCCCTTTCTCTTTTAGTGTCCCTTTCTCTTTTGATTTTCCCTTCTCTTTTGATTTTCCCTTCTCTTTTAGTGTCCCTTTCTCTTTTGATTTTCTCTTCTCTTTTGATTTTCCCTTCTCTTTTAGTGTCCCTTTCTCTTTTGATTTTCCCTTCTCTTTTAGTGTCCCTTTCTCTTTTGATTTTCTCTTCTCTTTTAGTGTCCCTTTCTCTTTTGATTTTCTCTTCTCTTTTAGTGTCTCTTTCTCTTTTGATTTTCTCTTCTCTTTTAGTGTCCCTTTCTTTTTTTGATTTTCCCTTCTCTTTTAGTGTCCCTTTCTTTTTTTGATTTTCCCTTCTCTTTTAGTGTCCCTTTCTCTTTTAGTGTCCCTTTCTCTTTTGATTTTCCCTTCTCTTTTAGTGTCCCTTTCTCTTTTAGTGTCCCTTTCTCTTTTGATTTTCCCTTCTCTTTTAGTGTCCCTTTCTCTTTTGATTTTCTCTTCTCTTTTGATTTTCTCTTCTCTTTTAGTGTCCCTTTTTCTTTTGATTTTCCCTTCTCTTTTAGTGTCTCTTTCTCTTTTGATTTTCCCTTCTCTTTTAGTGTCCCTTTCTCATATTGAATGATCTGGTCTGAATGGATTCATAACCATCTGACAGAACGTTGGAAGGACAAGAAAAAAGAAAAGGAAAGAAATTATTCTTAATTTTTTGGTCTTATTGTTTTAACTACAAAACATCTGGAAAATAGATTTAATAATAATGTATATAGAAAGTTGCACTGAAGAGACTTACCAATATGGCAGGTGAACTTTACAAACAACAGACAAATATAAAAAGTTTGTGTCTACATGTTTCTTTCGCATACAAAAACATATATCCGCATATTAATGGCTTTTATTTTTGTTATATAGTTTTTAAAAACTGTCCATGACTAAAAATAAAAAAAAATTTGACTAGAAGAAAAAAATTTGAAACTTGTGTGTGTGTGTGTGTAACATTTATAATTGAACAAATTAAAAATTTTATCTTACACATTAATCTTACATCCTTTATAGAATTGTATTTTTAAACATCATAAAAATATTTTTTTAAGAAGAAAAATATGATCTGTAAATAAATAAAAGTAATTCATTAAGAAATCTGACAAATATGTAAGAACAAAAATATCCTTGAAACCCATAACATAAATTCATATATAACCTTGCTGGGCTATAACAGTCTCTGTGGTTGCACAGTCTAAAGCAGACCAAATCAGAAGCTGATGTCTCCTCCAAAGGGAGGACATAGGTTCAAAATCTGCAAGAGAGCACATTTTATTTAAGTTTTTTAAATGTGCAAACTAGCAGACAGAATAAGGTTGCCTCTCTATGTCTTTTCTATAAATACTTTCATGGTTCGAATAAGCTCTTCCCTATGGTACCCAGACATTTTGAATTTAAGCACAGCACTAGACTGGCACTGAGATCTCAATTAAGCTGAATAAAAATAACGTAAATTCTATGCTAACAGTTTCTTTTCTCGCACTTCTTGCTTGTGGAACTCCCTTCCGGCTCCTTGCTTTCCAGCCAACTTTAATATGCAAAAATTTAAATGCAATGTCAATCACTATCTAATGTCTACCTGATTACTCTCTTCCCTTTTTGCTCATCATTAATGTTTTTGTTCTTATTTCTCCCACATTTTGTAACCCCTTGTATTTTAGTGGCATTACTGCCTTGCCTAGTGTTATTCCAATTAAGAAAAAAAAGTCACTTGTTGAAAAAATAGTTGGAAAAAAAAAAAAATAAAATGAATGAACTGGTAACAATGTGATAAAGTTTTGTTTGCTTTTCTCTAAGTGTTGCAAAATATTGGAGGAGTTACATCAATCATTTTGTTCAATAACAACAACAACAATAATAATAATAAAACTATAGTCCTAATAACCATTGATGCATCATGCTCCATTCCCAGAGATTTCTAGTAACCTGGAAATGCTTAGAATCTATGTTCCAAACTTGCAGAACTAAGCAATATTAAGAACTGTCAATATCCTGCAAAAAGTGCTCCATCTAAGGTCACAGCAACTTGATAGAGAGAACCAACAATGTCAGATCTCCAGTATAATTTAACACTGCACAAATCAAGCAATAATAATAATAATAATAATAATAATTATGATTATTATTCAAATGAATCGCCCAAACAAGGCCGGAAAACTGGATCTGATAACAGTAAACAGTAAGATGAAAATATACCACCTTAGCAGATATGAAAACATGAAATTATGGAATACACATGACAGTTGTGGTAACTGTTTTCAGAGAACTGGGAACAACTCCGATGATGAGTTCCATTATACATTTATCATTGCAGGTATAGAAAAAATAAATTCAAAATCCTCTGCCCCTTATCCTTTCAAAGACCCCTAGCAGATGCTTGAAGGTGTACAAAATACCAAATTGTATATGTGTTATGTTGTTTGCTATAAACAGCCAACTATGATAAAAGAATTAATTTGTAAATTAGATACAATAAAAGATTTTATTTCTAAGAACCTGGAAATGCTTGGAATCAAGTCTCATGAAATCTGCATTTTAGGAACTGTCAACACCCAGCAAAAACTGCTCCCTGTCTAAGGTCAAATGACTTGATAGAAAGAATCAATAATGTAAGATCTCCAGTATAATTTAACACTGTGCAAAGCAAAAAAACAAAAAAACTATAATAATAATAGTAATAGTAGTGATGATAATGATAATGATGATTATGATGATAATGATAATGATAATAATGATAATGATGATGATGATGATAATAATAATGATAATAATAATAATGATGATGATGATGATTTGAATTGCCCAAACAAGGCCCGAGACTGGATCTGATAACAGTAAATGGGAAGATGAAAATAAACTACCTGAGTAGAGCTGAAAACAGGAAATTATGGAACACATGTAACAGTTGTGTCAATCATTTTCAGAGTTCCCTCATATATTTATCACTGCAGATATAGAAAAAATAAATGCCAAGTGCTCCACCCCTTATCCTTTTGAAGATCATCTAACCATCTACACATGTAAGTATGTATCTATGTATCTATTAAGAAAATATTCCGAGCCCAAGTTACACTCTAGTGATTTACACAACACAGCTTAAATGTAGCACAAGGCTGAGATTAAGGAGCACTCAATGAGTATCAAACTCACTACTCAGTCATAACTGATCGACCAAGACAAGCTTGCTTACCACTGAACCTGTGATTCTCAATTACAATGCTGCAGCACACTAGTGTACCATGAACCTCTTAAGTGTGCCGTGAATTATTGCCACAGCATATGTGTGTGTATACGTGCGGAAGTAATAATAATCAGTGTTAGTATCTGAATAAATTAATAAGTATTAACCTTTTTTTTTTTTCAAATAATTCTTTTCACTATTCTTTGATTATGTTATTTTAAATACTTTGTTTTAATATTCATTTTTTTTAAAGTAATTTAATTTTTTAATTTAACTTTTTAAAATTTCAATGCGTAGCTACCTGCATTAAAGAAATGAACCCTATTGTGGTTGTCCATCTGAATGTGCTCGACTAAAACATTGCCTATTATTTTCTGTCAATGAGCTCAGAAATGCATGATTCAAAATCCTTTCATAAATGATAAATGTTCCTTCTAATATTGGACTTATGCAAAGAAGAATTGGCCACCATTTCTAGTGATCAAGGGAACAAAAACTATTGATACATTTTGAATTTGAATACAAAAGGAATATTTCACATTAGCTAAAAAAGCTTTATCAGTTTTATTGCAATTTTCTACTTCTTATTTATGTGAATTATACTTCCCAACCCTAAATAACATAAAAAATATAAGTGAGAAAGACTACACTCAACTGAAGAAGAAATGAAGGTCTGCTTATTGCACATTTAACCAAACGTTGAAGAAATCCTGAAAAAACACCAGCCACTAAATAAGCTCCACAAATAGTTGAATAGAAACATTGAAATAAAATAAGTTCTCATTTGTATGTGTATTTTTTTTTAAATCTATGGTTCTATTTCATAACATTTAAATATATATCCTTTAAAAATTTTGTTAAATGTGCCGCATTATTTTCATTTGCTTCTTGGTGTGCCGTTGCTTAAAAAGGTTGAGAAACACTAATGCAGTGTTCAGGTGAACATAGGCTTCAGGTGAATTATAATGACATGCAGGTATCTATAAATGCCTCTTCGGAATATGAGGCCATGAAAAATACTGCTCCTTTCCTTATAGAGAAGAAATCTTAAAAGCAACTGACATGAACAAGTATGTTGTCTGGATTTGATATATGATCTGATGCTGGTGCTGATGCTGGTGTCAAGCAATGGCAAGAAGAGAAAGAGGAAAGTCGAGAGATGAAAGAGTTGTGATGAGATTCAAAATGCAAGTGATGACAACAATGGACAAGGTGAAGTGGGGGGAAGGGGATGAACCATTAAAAGTCCAAAGTGTCAAGAAAGTGTCAAGCAATCCGATTGACACATCACTCTCTCTTGTAAGAACTAAAAAGAGAGAGCGGGATAAAGAGAGAGAGAGTGAGCGGGATAAAGAGAGAGGGAGAGAGAGTGAGCGGGATAGAGAGAGAGGGAGAGAGAGTGAGCGGGATAGAGAGAGAGGAAGAGAGAGTGAGCGGGATAGAAAGAGAGGGAGAGAGAGAGAGAGAGAGGCAAATGCTGAAGAAGAGCAGGGGGTGATAAAAAAAAAGATCATCAGGTCATTGTAGAAGAAAAATAAACTTCAGCAGAGAAAGAAAGAGTAGAAAATTGATGAGAAGCCAAGGAATCAGAGATTGGGGGGGGGGGGGAGAGAGAATTGATGAGAAAGAAGAGTCGAAACCATAGAATCAAAGTGAGAGAGAGAGAGAGAATTGATGAGGAAGAAGAGTCAAAGCCAGGGAATCGGAGAGAGAGAAAGAGTGAAATGATAAGGAGGAGCTGAAGCCATAGAATGAGAGAGAGAATTGATGAGAAAGGGGAGTCAAAACCAGGGAATCAGAGAGAGAGATAAGGAGAAGTCAGTGAGAGAGAGAGAGATAAGGAGAAGTCAGTGAGAGAGAGAGAGAGATAAGGAGAAGTCAGTGAGAGAGAGAGAGATAAGGAGAAGTCAGTGAGAGAGAGAGAGAGATAAGGAGAAGTCAGTGAGAGAGAGAGAGAGATAAGGAGAAGTCAGTGAGAGAGAGAGAGAGATAAGGAGAAGTCAGTGAGAGAGAGAGAGAGATAAGGAGAAGTCAGTGAGAGAGAGAGAGAGATAAGGAGAAGTCAGTGAGAGAGAGAGAGATAAGGAGAAGTCAGTGAGAGAGAGAGAGATAAGAAGTCAGTGAGAGAGAGAGAGATAAGGAGAAGTCAGTGAGAGAGAGAGAGAGAGATAAGGAGAAGTCAGTGAGAGAGAGAGAGAGATAAGGAAAAGTCAGTGAGAGAGAGAGAGAAATGGACAAAATTAGAGAGAAAAAGAGATATGGAGAAGTCAGTGATGGAGAAATGGCTGAAAATCATGGATCAGTGGATGAGAAAAAGAGACTAAGGGAAAAAATGGAAATCAGAACTAGGGAGATTAAAGGACGTCAAAAATAAGAGAGGTGTGTTCAGAATGAATTGACAAAGAGATGATATAGAGTATTGGGGGGGAAGCAAAGGAGATGAAGCAGGAGGGCAAGGTGGGGAAATAAACAATGAGAGTTAAAAAGAAAGAGAAAAGAAAGAGAGACGGGGTAAAAATATAAGTCAAATAGGAGAGTAAGAGAGAAAGGAGAAGACTGCAACATGTAAAGAGAGAGAGAGAGAGAAAGGAGAGGTTCACAAAAATGCAAAGTAGACACACAAAGAGTGAGGTGGTAAGATAATCTTGTCTTTTCCCACACCTGATCAATTGAAAAGTGCCACCCACACATTTCATCCCGTTTGACCTAAGGGGCCAATCCTTTAGAGATGTCAAATTCTGAAACTAAATTTGGGAGGTGCTTTTCCAATAAGCCACAAACATTTCATTTGCAGTCATAGCCATTCATTAATAATTCTTTTCTTTCTTTCTCTCTGGCTCTTTCCTTATGAGAGAAAAGGTGCCACTCCATTTGACCAGCCACCCTTGCCATGTTGTAATTATAATGGTTATGGAAAGGGAAGAAGAATGACAAGCCTTCTTGCTTTTGTTGGAATAAGCACAATATAAATAACATAAGTAAAGAAAAAAAGAAAAGGCTGCTGTTTGAAGCAGCCAGGTGTTGATATAGGCCAGCTGTGAATAAGCAAAAGCATTAAGACAGGTAAAAACATATACATAAAGAAAAAAAAAAAAATTTTTTTACAAGGCCTCATATTATAAAACTGTCTAAAAATTTTTTTTTGAAACATAAGTTTTTTTATAAGTTATGTATAGAAATAAACTGGTGAGGTTAGTATAATTATAGACACTAAGTGGCCAAATTCAAATTCCAACTAAAGCTTTGCACTATCCCCACAATTCTTTTTTCCTTTTTTTATTGTTAGTCCAACCAATACAGTGTTACTGAGTGAGATTGTTGTAAGGGAGTGGGAGAGCAAAAAGTGCATATTTTGAGGATGTGTAGTATATTAATCCATTCCATCTATCCTCTGTGTAGCTGGCCACTGATATTTGAGGATTCGGATTGAGGAATCAGAGAGGCAAGTTCGAATTCCAATCGAATCCATTGCATTCACTTATGTACTAATACCAATCTTCTTTTTCTCCCTTCAGCTATGGGTAAATAGCAGAACAGACCAGGTTCTATAGCCTTGGATGGTAACTGGTCTACTGCAGAAAGAAATGGCAACCTACTGTGGGAAAAAAAAAACTGTCTCGTCGGTTATGTATCGAAAGATACATAATTGCTTAAGTGTGTATCACGCATGGCACATAACTAACTGATGTCTACTAGGGCGGCTAGCCAATCCCTATTGCAGACGCTTGCTCAGGCACATTTTGTGTTTATTCAACACCCACAGAGCCCACCTGTGGTTTATATTGAAACTATGCCGAGCAGACTTTAGTTACAGTTTCTGGGAGAGTGCACGTGTTATCTAGCGAGATCAACAATTTGAACAAGGCCAGCACACTCAAGCCCTCGGCCACGATGACCTGTGACTTTCAGGCACTTCCCAAAGGTGCCACATGCTGGGATCGACCCCTCCAGTCTGATAACATCAAGAAGTCTCCTTCCTGACAAATCGATCATGGTGAGATTTGAACCTGGGTCTCATGGTCAGAATGCAAATGTTCTAACCACTTGGCCATGTGCTCATCTATCCTCTAGCTAAGAGAGAAATAGTAGGGTTGATTACGATTTTAGCCTTAATTTCTCTCTGAATTTCTGAGTTATCATGACTATTTACATTTCTTATATTTAGACTAAGGTCTTTATTTGGTATTATCACAATGTTTCAGCCATTGTGCTTTCCAGCCTTCAGCAGGTGTTGATTTGTGTAGACAGCAAAAGTATGCATATTTCAAACACTCTTGTGGTGCATCAGGAAGCTTCATGGGTGATGTCTATTTCTGGTGTCAGTAGGGGTTTCAGGGCCATAAAAATATCAGCCAACCTCTCTCAGGTAATCCAGTCAGCATCCCGTCCTTTTTTGGTTTCAGTTTTGGTTCCAAATCTTTTGCCACAGCTACAACTAGCAATAACTGAGAAGTACTAAAAACAAAAGTCAAGCTATGCCTAGACATGTACAGCAGAAGAAAAACAATCAACATCTGTAGATTAAATAAAGGGTTTGTTTTGTGCGAAGTGAATAGCCATGGTCAAAGGCAAAATAACAGAACTGCCCAAGCAATAACAAGAAACAGGGCAAAAAAGCAAGCAAGCAATATATGCAAGACAAATCAACACTAATATGGTAAAAAGTTCACAAACTAAGGATCGGCGTTGTCACACAAAAACAACTTTGGACAAGCAAATGACTTCAAGACAAGACAGAGTGGGACTGCATCAGATGAAACTGAGAACCGGCTTATTTTATTGGCTAGGGAAAAATCCCAGCATGTATTTGTGTGCCTCTGCCTATAAAAAGGAAGGGGAAAGTCTTTTGCAGTTATGTTTTTTTTTTTTTTTGTAGGTTCCCTGTGAAGATGTGGTATTGTGGCATATGTAGGATTGAATGGTGATGGATGAGATCTTGTGGTGAATGAGCAAATTGTAATGAATGAATGGGTTGTGAATCTGATAAGCTAGGTCTAAGATAGTTATTCTTTATCTAGCTTGAGGCAAAAATTGTCACCATAGAATTGTCTCCCTTTGCTGCTCTAGGTGCATTCTGTCACCTTGATAGGGTTGCTATAAATAAATACTGGTCAACTGTTATTTCTGGTATTTTAAGCTGGAAAATGCCTACTGCTGCTTTGGAATGAGGCAAAACACCATTTTGAATTCTTCTATACTCTTACACAAGGTGTAACATTGATTAAATCCACATTTGTTTTGTCCCAACTTTTCAAAGCCTTTTTTCAGGAGTTTTTCTTTGATTTGGACTCCAATGATGATTTTGAAGGCTTTATTTACTCAAGCGGATATTGACAGTAAAGTGGTCAGAGATAAGAGATGATAATGGATAAAGAACTATGATGGCCACTAGGTGCCAAGTGGCTACTATCATCCATGGCTGACTAATTTTATAAAAGCTACTGGTCCCATGGATGTAGCTGATAGCCTTTCTGAAGGTGAATTATTTTGTCTATTTATAAATAACAAATTAATAACTTTGTCAACGAGACGAATAAATATACTAGCCAGGTGAAAGAAAGAGCAAACAAATGCGGGTATCTACTTGCATGCAAACACATGGAAGGGCATCACATTTGATGAAATGAAAGCCGCCTTGGCCATTCTGCTTTTTATTGTACCCCAGAACTCCATAAGGATTAATAAAAGTTAAAGTATGTTAAATTGTTAAGGTATTTGTTAATGTATTTATTTTTTTATTTTCATTTTTTTTCAATGTCAAACCACACATTCAAAATGTAATGCGTTAAATTA
>OZ038514.1:33790896-33803396 GCA_964036315.1 Acanthosepion esculentum
CGGCGGCACATCTTTTTGTGTCTTTAATGGCACAGACAAACACCAACGTTTCAAAAATTCTGCTAGGAGACGGGTAACATTAGACGAAGATGGGGGAAGGAATACAGCATTTAAAACATTCTGACAATAGATGAGAACCAGAAATCCTGATGTTGCGAAAAAAGTCTATTTCTGTAAAGTAAGTATTTTTAAGAGACGTTGAAGAAAGGAAATGTGAGAGTAGGACAGATCAATTTTGTCTGGCAGGAGCAAAGAACCCCACCCCTGCACAAAGCATGTGAGACAGAGGAGCTAAGTGTTGCCAAGAGTTATTACTGAAAATACAATCATTTATAATGCATAATAGTGCAAGGAAAAAGTGATAACATTTGTAGAAAAAGGTGATCGATGGGATATAAAATAGGTCTTTGGTAAACAGATATCAACATACGGCATGTAGAGCAATTTTTGTTACCGTGCTCATCTTTCAAATATATATATATATATATATATATAGTTTTGCTATAAGTCCTAAAATGGGTCAAATAAATCATATTTTTTCTTGCAGTGGCCAATTATATAGAAGTTTTCCTTCAATAAAAGCTGAATACATTACACACACACACACACACACATATATATATGTGCATACACAAAGAGACACACACACACACATTATACACAACACACACACATTATACACAACACACACACACACACATAACACACACACACATATATATATATATATATATATATATATATATATATATATAAACACACACACAATGGCTGTTGACTTGTTGAGTATGACTATTTCTAACACATTAAATTTATACATGTAAGAAATAACTGTGTAAAATTTAAGTCTTATCCAACTTGCACAACATTGCAGAGGCTCTCTCTGACAAAATGAAGCTATCCAAGGTAGATGGCTTGATCAATATATATATATATATATATATGAAGAAATATAGTTTTAAGGTGTGCTATATTTTTGGGATAAAGTGCTCAGTATCAGAGATAGAGCATATGTAAATATGAAATTGAACATTGAAGTCAACACTCAGAGGCGACAGGCTGTTTCATGCTAGACGCACTCATCAGTCCGTCTGATGATTACATCTAGCATGAAACACCCTGTTGCCTCTGAGTGTTGACTTCAATGTTCACTTATGTATGTATGTGTGTGTGTGTGTGTGTGTGTGTGTGTGTGTGTGTGTGTGTGTGTGTGTGTGTGTGTGTGTGTGTGTTGATTGCTACATTGTACTAAAATGAGAGCTGCCTCCTTACCCTTCACATCACCTGTAATAGCTTTTGTCTCATCTTGGCGTGCATGGCCCGAAGATGGCTTTGGGGTTCAACATTTGATTTCACATACATACATACACACACACATATATATATATATATATATATATAATTTTGTATAATTTTATATATCAACAAACAGTATTTAGAAAAGAGTATGACAAATTGGAAAAAAGTTTTCGTGGCGCATTTCATCCATTAGGATTTCAGCGGACTGGGTTTTGTTGATGTTGCCACATCTATGAATGCACGTGAAATGAGAGACTGGTAGTTTCAAAAATTTTGGAAGAATTTTTTTTTTTTGAAAAAACATTCTTCAATCTAGCCAAATTCATCTGTATTCTTTTTCTTTTTTCAATGAAATCCTAACAGATGAAATGTGTCACAATAACTTTTTTCTAATTTGTCATACTATTTTTCTAAATATATATATACATATATATGTATATTACAGTATGGTTCACTCTGTATAAGACCCAGGAGCCACTTGAGGCAGAAGCTTACATTAAAAGGCATTTTATATCGACAGGAGGGGGAAAGAAAATGGTTAACCCTAGAATTGGACAGGTTAAGATTATAGTGAACATGGAAACATCCTCTGAGAAGTAGGTTCCGCAGAGCAGTGGTTTGTGATTAGAAGCTATTTTAGTAGAACTTTTCTTCTCACCGGTGGAATACAGGGGGAATGTGGGGAGTTTACTACAATGTAAGTGGTATGACGAGTCCTAGCCATGATAGTTAAACCTGGCAGAATCAAGGAATGTAGTTTGTCCAAGCACATTCCATGAAAGTAGCGATAGAGCAACAAGAGGCTTGCCAAATCTCGCTTGTGAGAAAGAGGTTGGAGGGTGATATATATGTTTCGTTAAAATGCCAAGGCTGCTGGGTCATGTAATACGGGCAACAATCCCTCTTTTATTAAAAATAACTGACAAGGTACCTTGTTAGTCATTTTTAATGAAATTTGTATAAAAGAGGGATTGCTGCCCAAAAGGAATGAAACAACTTCATTTTCAATCAATTTTTCAACAAAGTCATTTTGTGACTTAACTTCCACAAACTTCTCTCAATCTAGATCAATGGTTCTTAACCAGTGGTGCATGCACACCCTAGGGATGTGATATCAGTTCCTGGGTGTGGGGGATAATGAAACATTAGTGTTGGTTTATTAAAGAAACTCTAGTGTGGTGTTTGGTGATCTGACATAAAAGGTTTCATTGTAGAAATTTTACCAATTGCTGCCATCATAATAGCGTAATATTTTGTTTTGTTTTTTTGCTTATATGAAAGTAACCTGGGTTTTTTGTCATTCATTATTTTGTTGTCAGTTATGTAAGTAATTATTAAAGAAACACAATGGTTTTGTATTTATATAGGAGATTTATATTGTTTTTCATCAATTCTGGAAAGGGTTGCAAGAACTGGTTGGTGGTTTGAAAGGGGTTGTGAGAACTGGTCAGTGGGTTGAAAGGGGTGTGAGAACTGGTCAGTGGGTTGAAACAGGTGCGAGAACTGGTTGGTGGTTTGAAAGGGGTGTGAGAACTGGTTGGTGGTTTGAAAGGGGTTGTGAGAACTGGTCAGTGGGTTGAAACGGGTGCGAGAACTGGTCAGTGGGTTGAAAGGGGTGTGAGAACTGGTTGGTGGTTTGAAAGGGGTTGTGAGAACTGGTCAGTGGGTTGAAAGGGGTGTGAGAACTGGTCAGTGGGTTGAAACAGGTGCGAGAACTGGTTGGTGGTTTGAAAGGGGTGTGAGAACTGGTAGGTGGTTTGAAAGGGGTTGTGAGAACTGGTCAGTGGGTTGAAAGGGGTGTGAGAACTGGTTGGTGGTTTGAAAGGGGTGTGAGAACTGGTTGGTGGGTTGAAAGGGGTTGTGAGAACTGGTCGGTGGTTTGAAAGGGGTGTGAGAACTGGTTGGTGGTTTGAAAGGGGTGTGAGAACTGGTTGGTGGTTTGAAAGGGGTTGTGAGAACTGGTCAGTGGGTTGAAAGGTGTGTGAGAACTGGTTGGTGGTTTGAAAGGGGTGTGAGAACTGGTTGGTGGTTTGAAAGGGGTTGTGAGAACTGGTCAGTGGGTTGAAAGGGGTGTGAGAACTGGTTGGTGGTTTGAAAGGGGTGTGAGAACTGGTTGGTGGTTTGAAAGGGGTTGTGAGAACTGGTCAGTGGGTTGAAAGGGGTGTGAGAACTGGTTGGTGGTTTGAAAGGGTGCAAACAGAATCATTGGTCTAAATAAATGGATATACAGATATCTATAATTTAACACCTACAACCTTGGCATATTCAAATGCAGACAAAGCATCAGATTTATAATGTAATATTTATGTAAAACTCAAATTGAAAAATGAAATTTGCTGAATCAATTTGATTTGCTGTTAAAATCCGTTCTATTTTCATTGTGGAGTTTGCAATAAAATAAATACTTTAAACATTTATAAACCCAACGCTCTAATCACTCTGCTATATGGACACCAATAAATTCTAAGAAAAAAAGTTATTTTATTTAAATCATTACACAAATAAAAATGTTGAACTTAACAAATACTAAGATTATTCTTTGATAAAAATTTTTTAAAAATCTCTCTAAATATCAACATAAAATACCTTATGAACAGTGAAGCAGTATAACATATAATAAACAATGAAGCATAAAATAAAGTGTGTGGCACTAACCCACACACACTTATATATATAAAAAATAAAATTTCTCTGACGGTAGCTCAATTTGGTCTCATTGAAATACATATGGAGACGTACCAAACTCCATTCACAACATACTCATTGATAATACAAATATAATAACCTCATCCACATGTAAAAAAAGGCTAACAATAATGGAAGCCTTATTAATTTAAAAAAAAAAAACAACACTCAATAACATCAACTATGAACATGCCCACAATGCGCTGACTGTGTTTGTAAAATAAAACATTCGCATAAATCTAGAGACATGCATAAAACAATCCATACATTCAGTTAAAAGTAAAAATAAATTCATCCTTGATAATGGCTAAAAGTATAGCAGAAAACACTCGAACATATAGAGACATTTGGACAATTTCAACACAAAAAAAATTAAAAAGTTAATTAATAAAAGTGTCTTGTCAGCTGTTTTTAATGAAACTTGTATGTGTGTATGTGTATATATATATATATATATATTACTTTTAACTGAATGTATGATTGTTTTGTGTATGTATCTAGAGTGATAGGATAAGGAACAAATAGGAAATGTTTATAAATCTAACATGTTTTACTTTTATTAAAAATTTATCACATAATGCAATATGGAGGAGAAAAAGAAAATTCTGCTATTTTTAATTTTTATGTTTGTTTTTCATTGGTTAAGCAGGCTTCCAATGCATTTACCTTGTCAAGCAGCATTTGTGTGTATGTGTATCATAATTCTAGTTTGCCCATCCAAGATTTGGATGACAATGTATATTCATATGTGTTTATGTATGTGAATACAATGTTTAACTAAAAGATTTTTTAAGTGTCTTAACATAGGATGATATAATAAATGAAACATATTTTGGGGGGGGGATTTTAAAAGATTTCTCTTGAAGATAAACACTTAAACTTTTCATCGCTTGATAGTCATTCTCTATTATGTAAAGGAAAAATATTTTACCATAATGTCTAAATGATTTTTAAACATTTTAATATAAGGTTATATAATAAATTATAAATAAAAAAGTCCTATATTTCAGCGAAGATAATGTTAGAAAGAGTAATGTTAGTTGTGACAATAATACCAGTTTTACCAAAATAGTGATAATAGTGATAGTCATAATACTACTTTTACTATTTAACCAAAATATTGATAATACTGCTAATATTATTATTGAAAAACTCTTTAGATGTATAGGTTCTGATATTCTGTTGTTGTTGATGCAAAAATCTTTTGAGAAGCGGCAGTATTCACCAGTTAATCAAATTGTAGCGGTCCTTCTTCCAGTTGAATGGTAAGAACGAAGACAGACAGAATAGTGGAACAACACGCAAGATATTGGAAGCGGGTGACATGGACATCAAATCAGTGAAGAAGATGAGACAAAAAAGGGAGCAGTGTGGGTAGGTGCCAGGGTGGTGAAGGTAAAAGACAAATCAACAAGAGAGAATAAAACTTTCTTTCTTTTGCGTCTTTCTTTATTTCCTAATTAAAAATGGGGGACAAAAAGGGAAATTTAATTTTTAAGTAAATTGATATGAATTTCAAAGCATCAATTCATACATATCATGATGGAATGTTTGTTGGTCGTTAGGATTAGGCAAGGGAACACAGAGAGATAGGCTGAGAGAAAGAGTGATAGGCTGAGAGAGAAACAAAGGGAGACAATGAGGTTAGTGAGCGAAAGGAAAGAGTGATATAGAGAAAGAATGAGAGAGTGAGAAAGAAAGAGTGAGAGAGAAAGAGTGAGAGAGAGAATAAGAATGAGTGATAGGGTGTTAGAGAGAGAAAGTGAGACAGAATGAGAGAATATTAGAAATTGAGAGTGAGAAAGAGAGAGATAGAATAAGAATGAGTGATAGGGTGTTAGAGAAAGTGAGAGACAGAATGAGAGAGAGAGAGAAAATAAGAATGAGTGATGGTGTGGGAAAGAGAGAAAAAATGAAAGAAAGAGTGATATAGAAACAAAGAAAGTGATATTAAGATAGAGAGAGGGGATGTGGGAATTTTCAAAGCATTACTAAACTTTGAGAAAGCTAAAGAGTAAAGAAAAAAATGACAAAAGACACAAATTGTATCTTTTGGGATTAATGAATGCAAGATAGAAAAACTTGAGAATCCACATTAAAGGTTTTTCTTTTTTTTAAACATTAGCATTTATATGGCTCATATAGCACCATGCATCACTTCTTTAATGCCATAGTCTAAAGGAAAAAAGAATTTTATTTAATCATTTCATCCAGAAGCAAGGTGATAAAGCTACTAAGATACAAGTGGTTACTGAGTGTGAAAAAAAAAAAAGCAGAGAAAGTGTTGAGGAGAGAGAAAACATGAAAAGATCAGGTTTCAAGGAGACAAGTGATGAAGATTAACATTGCATTTAAATTATTGAGCATTGAAGTTGACAGGAAAGCAAGAAGCTGGAAGAGAGTTCTACAAGTGAAAAGTTCAAGAGAAAAACCATTAGCACATGAAATTAATGCCATAGTCTCGAGGAATAGAGAAATTAATGCCATAGTCTCAAAGAATAAAGAAATTAATGCCATAGTCTCGAGGAAGCAAGAAATTAATGCCATAGTCTCGAGGAAGCAAGAAATTAATGCCATAGTCTCGAGGAAGCAAGAAATTAATGCCATAGTCTCGAGGAAGCAAGAAATTAATGCCATAGTCTCGAGGAAGCAAGAAATTAATGCCATAGTCTCGAGGAAGCAAGAAATTAATGCCATAGTCTCGAGGAAGCAAGAAATTAATGCCATAGTCTCGAGGAAGCAAGAAATTAATGCCATAGTCTCGAGGAAGCAAGAAATTAATGCCATAGTCTCGAGGAAGCAAGAAATTAATGCCATAGTCTCGAGGAAGCAAGAAATTAATGCCATAGTCTCGAGGAAGCAAGAAATTAATGCCATAGTCTCGAGGAAGCAAGAAATTAATGCCATAGTCTCGAGGAAGCAAGAAATTAATGCCATAGTCTCGAGGAAGCAAGAAATTAATGCCATAGTCTCGAGGAAGCAAGAAATTAATGCCATAGTCTCGAGGAAGCAAGAAATTAATGCCATAGTCTCGAGGAAGCAAGAAATTAATGCCATAGTCTCGAGGAATAGAGAAATTAATGCCATAGTCTCGAGGAATAGAGAAATTAATGCCATAGTCTCGAGGAATAGAGAAATTAATGCCATAGTCTCGAGGAATAGAGAAATTAATGCCATAGTCTCGAGGAATAGAGAAATTAATGCCATAGTCTCGAGGAATAGAGAAATTAATGCCATAGTCTCGAGGAAGCAAGAAATTAATGCCATAGTCTCGAGGAATAGAGAAATTAATGCCATAGTCTCGAGGAATAGAGAAATTAATGCCATAGTCTCGAGGAATAGAGAAATTAATGCCATAGTCTCGAGGAATAGAGAAATTAATGCCATAGTCTCAAGGAATAGAGAAATTAATGCCATAGTCTCAAGGAATAGAGAAATTAATGCCATAGTCTCGAGGAATAGAGAAATTAACAGAAAACAAGTGGTGTTCAGTCTATCTTAAGAATAAGTCATTAAAAGCTCAATATATACAACTACTTGGTTGAAAGCAGCACCTCTCCAAAGAAAAGCTATAATGCACATTCATATGATACTTTTATTTAGGATGAGATCAATGCTAAAATTTTATCTTTCAACCACATTAGTTTTCTTTCTTTTAAACCATAACAACAATGCAGACATTATTCAAAAAGTTAGATATTATTTGAGAAACCGTTTAAAGAATGTGAAGTGAATATATGGCCATGAAAATAAAAAGAACGTTCTTTGTAAATCCATCAGAAACCGACAAGAAAAACCTGTTGCTGCTTTCAAGCAAAATGGAACACAGTCCAGAATGAATTGCCCCCAACAACCACCCTAGAAAAAGATTCCAAATGTCAGTGGATTATGGAAAACAGATGCTGGAAGACTTGATGGGAAACTCCTCATTTTCTGGTCAGTCACAGAAAGGATCAGTTACACCTCCTAACAGCACTACTTTGCTTGACTAAAAGAACAAACAGAAACTCTAGTTCAGTGCTTCCCAAATGGTGTGGCAGGCCTCATATGTGTGGCAGAAGAGGATAGCAGATGAAGCGGAATGATTGAAAGACAATCAAAGATTTGGAAACAGTTTCAAAATATTCATATAAATATGATAAATAAATATGATTTCAAAATTTAAAATATTATTATGGATTACTTGTAATTGTATTCATGAGTCCCAGTATAAATAGTTATACATAATTATTGACCGATTTTATCATTGTGATATTTTTGTATTATATCAAGTATTAAGAATATAGTAACTAGAGTCTGCAAATTGGAGGAGAGTGTTATCAATAATAATGTTCTGATTTTGTATCTGCAGTTATCTCCCTTTAACCGCCTCTGTGCTTCTTATATTTTTAAATCTACTTTTTATCATATAAAATTTGGTGAGGCACGAGCAAATTTTAATTGTAAAAATGCAGCCAAAAGAAAAAACGTTTGAAAACAATTGCTCTAGGTAGTCAAAGAGAAGACATCTTGCTTCTGACTTTAAGGTTGCATTTAATTTGTCCCCCCAAAAAAAGAAAAAAAAATTCCTTTTAGCTACTGTAGCATTCAATAAACTAACTGCATGGCAAACTAAGAACAAAAATAAAAAACTGGTTATCTCGAAGCATCTCAATCACCTCACACAAATGTATTGCTTAAAAATATTACATGTTGATTAAAATCACAGTTCTAATTAACAGACATAAGATTTCACTTTGTTAGTTGTTTGTTAACATGTAAATTGATGAAATACTGAACTTGTACAAGAAAAAAAAAAGTATAGCACAAAAAGAATTTCCTATAGAAATTAACTTTGCTTTAATAAATTGCAGCATGGACTCAAATTGGTCCAATTGCTTTTGTCTTTTATCCTCAAACGGGAGTTAGATTTTGAAAATAAACAACACCTAATTTTAAATTCCAATCTTACCAGAAAAAAAATTGACCAAATAAAATTATTTTTCAAACTTCTAGTTGTCAAATTAATTTATCTTAATTTTCTTGCAATTTTAGAAAAGATGATTTTTTTTTCATACTCAGTTCAATAAAGCAATATATTAAAAATGGTAGAAATTGACCAAAATAAAATTAATAAATATTAAAATTGCCTATAAGTACTACATAAAATTAAAATTGAACATACATATTAACTAAATAAACAAATATTAAATAAATATATAAAATTGACCATTGATCATATTAAATATTAGATGAATAAGCAAATAAATATTAAAATTGACCAAATAAAATAATTTAAAAATTTTTTTGTTATCAAATTAATTTGTTTATCTTAATTTGCTTGCAATTCTTGAAAAGATGATTTTTTTTCATACCCAGAACAATATGTACAATAAGACAATATGAAACATCTATCATCTGTACACTGTAGATATCAAATGAAAGATAAACTGTCATTTTAATATCTATATTTACCATATAGAAATGTTTAACCTAAAAAAAACAAAAAAAAAAACAAACAAAACAGTGTATCAACAGGATGGTCATTCCCTCGACATTGCTATTACTGTATACACTTTTGACTCCCTCAGTAATGTTTATTGTTTTACAAGATTATAAAAATATGTGAACCAAGTACAATGTGATATTTATATATTTATTATTTACATTTTATATTACTATTTTATTAAGAAATAAGTTTGAAAAGAATTCTTTATTAAAAAAAATCATGAAAAATTGCAAAATGCTAAAAACATGTAAAGGAAAGAAATTCTCTTGAGTTATTTTAGTGAATTTGTGGCAAGAGCAAATCAAAGAAATGCCTGAAAAATGTATTTGTTTCAAAAATTATAATTATAGTCACTCATCATTATGAGTTTATTTAAATTTTCATGTTCACAGACATTTTCATAAATTTATGAATAAAATAATTTATGTTTATTTCTTTACAAAATTGTAAATAATAAATATTTAAATTTAAAAAAGAAAATTCTAACATGGATAAGACAGAAATCCCGGCAATGTTTAACCTTCATACATGGAGAGAAAAAAAAAAAAAAAGGTGTGTCAAGTGGACAGTTATCCCCTTGAGACTGCTATTATTGTATACGCTTTTGACTCCCTTGACAACATTTATTTACAAGATATAAAAATATATGAACCAAGTATAATGAAATATTTATTATTTTTATAAAATTTCAAATAAATTTGAAAAGAAATTGTTTTTCAAATTTATAAAAAAATTACAAAATGATAAAAATATGTAAGAGGAAGAGATGCTCTCAACCTATTTTGGTGAATTTATGTAGCAAGAGCAAATGAAAGAAATTCCTGGAAAATGTATTCGTTTCAAAATTTATAATTACAGTCATTCGTCATTGTGACTGTTTCAATTTTCATGTTCACAGACCTTTTTCATAAATTTTTAAATAAAAAAATTTCTTTTCAGATTTATTTCTTTATAAAAAAAGTAAATAAATATTTCATTGTAGCTGGTTCACATATGTTTATAATTTTGTAAATATAAAATTATTCTTGTAAATAAGCAAACTAATAAATAAACAGCAGTTAATATCTTTGTCAATTCTCAAGAATAAAAAAAATGTGTAAATCCACTTTCATATGTTAGGGTTTTCTTAAAATTTAAAACAATAAACATTGCCAAAGATGTCAAAAGTGTATAGAATAATAGCAGTGTCAAGGTAATAACTGTTCTTTTGAAACGTCATTTTTTCTTGCAGGCATCAAGGTTAAACATTGCCAACCATATAATCATCTGTGCCATCCGTAGCTTTTTGAGGCTGAAATCAGTCTTGTTCTTGTGTTCAAGCGGGACTGGGGAAAGGTCCCTGGTGATACCAACTCATAGCCATACTTCCTTATAATACTAAAAGGAAGAGTTGTGGTTTGCCTGACACAGTAGGAAATGGGCAGTTTTTACCATTTTTTCAAGAAAATGACTTGGGTTGCATTTATACTTGTACATTTTCCAGGAATTTCTTCTGAAGTGACAAATAAATTATGTTGGTATTATAATCACCTCATCGCACAAATTGCAAAGATTCCTGTTATTCTGACGCCATCAAATTCTATTGTACATCATATTTGGTAAATCAGGGGGGTTGCAGTTTATGTCATCACATATATGCTTGATACAGGTCTTGGAATGCTGTCCTCTTCGAGCTCTTCCTCGTGAGCTGACAACTACATCATATTCAAACACCAGTTCCTGTAAGATCACCAAAGTTATGCAATGGCGTGCCAGGTCAGCATGTAGATGAGTGACCACTCAGAAATACCAGGTGTTGTAAGCTTGAACGTGCAGGTGGTGTAATGGATAATGGCTTGGAATTGTTAAGAAGAGAGCCAAATTTCAATCCCAGTTTGGTTCATCATATTCACTTATCCACAAATACTCTTGGGAAAGGTATGAATCTACGTCTTCTCCTCTCGATATGAGTTAATTAGTAAGTCTTGTATCCCTAAACAATTTTTATCTCAAAAAAAAAAAAAAAAAAAATTCTTACAATTCCAAAAATATTTTCTGGCTTTAAATGACCAGGTTGATAAAGTTTTAAATAAAGGTTTTAATGATAAGGCTTTAAATGAAGGTTGATAATTCATAAAAAACAAATTAATCAATAGTTCTCCCTTGTGTAAACTCCCACAAAAGAACTTCACTGACAATTTTGTCTTTCACCCTCCAGCATTGCCCTGCAAATCTGACTATGCTCTTTGATGATATCTAATACTGGACAAAGGTTCCCATACAACTACTCATTGGTCAGACAATCTCTCCAAGTGACATTCAAAGCCACTCTTAGCATGCTTGATATAGGTCTTGGCTTGTCAGCCCCTGCTAACACTTCCTTGTGTAAGCTCGCACAAAAGAAGTAACAATTTTGTCTTTAGCTCTCTAGCAATGCCCTGAAAATCTGACTCTATGCTCTGTGATGTTTGATACTGAACGAAGGTTCCCATACAGTTGCTCATTGGTTAGACAACTTCCCTAAGTGACATTCAAAGCCATTCTTAGAATGTGAGCGAGGCTCTATCTAATCTTCTTTCCAGTTTTGTGCTAAGGGTCCATGCTGAGCAGCCATACAATACAACAGAGGTAACGGTTGCTTGAAAGTGGCTCCATTTCCTTTCTGCACTAGAGATATCTTGTCAACAGCACTCCAGGCTTTGCTAAATGCGTGCGTTTGCATTGCTTTTGCAGCTAGCTAAAGATTTTACTAACTAGATAAGTACATTCTTCTACACAATTGAGAGATGTGCCAGATACTGTCTATATTAACTATACCACAGTTTTCTCTTGCTGTTATGCGAGAAAAGAGAGAATCATTACAAAAAAAAATAAACAGATTAGAGATTTTTTTGAACAAACAACAGATAAGTATATGGGTCATCCAACTTTGCTAAACACAACTAACATGGGGAGATTAGTAAAAACATACTGCATACTTTTGTACCAGTTTGAAAAGAAAAATTCCAGTGGTTACTAAGCAAGTAAGTAAAATGGTTGTTACGGAAAA
>OZ038514.1:33805896-33812380 GCA_964036315.1 Acanthosepion esculentum
GTATGTATGTATGTATGTATAGTGTGTAGAAAAGAGGTCTTTTTCTAAGCTTACCATCAGTGATGTAATGTTGTTCTCCTACCCTCCTCCTCTCTTTTTTCACAGCTCAAATGAATACATCCCTGACCTACAGCAAAAGTGAAAATAATAATTGGTTTTATTTAGCAAATTTTAGTGACCAACATTAATCGAATGCTCAGGATCATACACACAGAGCGAGGAAAATAAAAATTAAACAAAAATATAACATTAAATTAACAAAAAAAAAAAAAAAAAAATACAAAAAGCTAAATAAGCAATGAACTGAATTAACAAATGAGAAATATTATTTTGTTTTCCAGAAAAAATAATATTTTCTTAAAATCAAAAACACTGGAATGTGTCAACAAAGGAAAGAAAAAGTAACAAAAAGAAAAAATTCTCAAGGGATACAAACAAATAAATAATGATAATAATATTAATAATAAGTAAAATTTTCTGCAACAAGGTCTTTCATTTGTTTAGTGGCTTTTCAATTCCTTATAGGTCATTTAATGCCAAAATTTAATTTTCTTGGGAGTTTTTAATTTTTTTTTTTTTTTTTTTTTTTTTTTTTACAAAAATGTATTACTTATATTTTTACAACAAATTTTATTTTTATAATTTCATAGTGTTTGCCCCCAGTTTATGGGGTTCACTATTTGCCCATAGCTGGGACCCTAACATGTCTGCTCCGGGTCAGAGAGTACCTGGAAACATAGCAATTAAGAGGTGGTTTTACACTTCTCAAAACCTCCTGATCAGAGACTTTGCTGCCAGATGTAGTTTATCATCATATACAGGCAACAAGGTCATTACACACACACACACACACACACACACACACACACACACACACACAGAGTATTTTTTTTTATTATATTTTTTAATCCTTTTTAGAATTTTTTTTTTTTTTTGTGTAAGCATGCAGACTATAAATTAACAAAGCAAATTCTCTCTTTTTCCTGGTGAAAAACAATGATTTAGAAATTCTTGCAAAAAATCAAATAATTGTCAGATTTTAATGAAACTTTCATGGCTTATTCACAAATGAATGAAATTATATTAGAAATGTTTTTTTGTTTTGTTTTTTTTAATCTGTTACCCACCACTTATTTAATTTCAAGAAATTAAATTTTGTAAACCTTAATGTTTATATTAGTTAAAAACAGAACTCCTTGGTTAAATCATCAATTTCTTTTTGTAAAATAGGAGCCCGTTACCAAAAACTGCTGAGAATTGTAAAATAAAACATGCAATAAAACTAAAACATGATTTAATTAGAAAATCTTTTAATTGCTTTTATGAATAACATATATTAAGGACACGAGTGTCCTGAGAAAATAAATTTTTTACATTGATTTCAATTTTTAAAATTTTAATTAGAATAATTTGCAAAGATTTAAATCTTAAAATTCTGTATTAATTTTTAATAGTTAGGTGATATTGTTAAGTAAAAACTATATTTTCTAATAAATCGAAAAGCTTATTACAATTTAGCGACCAACAGTATTTTAAAAAGAATTTTGAATTATTTTTTGTGTGTGTATAAATGTGCCGATTTTTGTAGATACAGATGTTCATACATGACATTATCAGAAAATGAGAGCGATAACTATAGTAAATTTAATGCCAAAGTAATTTAAATAAAACATTAGATTACGGAGAATATTTTCCTTGATTATTAAGACTACTGAGTACCTAAAAATTATATATAAAAAAAGGGCTCACGTTATATTCCTCAATTAATTTTTACAGATATATCCATCAGAGAAAAACATTAGATAAACTTCCAACTGTCATTCAAGCTGTCAAGTAAAAAGATTTGTAAATTTTCATTATTTTATGTATTAGACATAAGTTAGATTCATGAACAATGGATCTCTAAAAAGATGGAGATGTGATGTAATGTTTTAAATGAGTATTTATAGTTGGTATTAATGCTATAAATATATTTTCAAAATATTTTCTCCTTAAAGGGTTATGTTATGTTCCTTATAGACATTCCTTACACACACACTTATACACTTAAATAGATTAACGTTACTGTTCAAAATACACCTAGACACACAAGAGCTTCTTTTCTTACACACTATTACACTATCACACATTTAACATCCAAAATGTTCCTCACACATATATTTATATATTATCTATTGCGATTATACACGTGGCACATGTCTGTCCAATGGGAACTAAACAAAAATCATTAACATACCAGTACTTTGTCTCTTTACGATTTCATTTCCATTCTTGATCTCTGACAAAGCCTTAATAAAAGTGAAACATGTTAGATTGAGACCTGTTTCCTACTGGTTCTTTATTTTATTTTATCATGTGTGAATAGTGCCTTTAAGTGAAATCCTTCCTGTCATAGATTCTCATAATTTCATATCTACTCATATCCTAATGTAAACAAAGCAAATTTCTAAAGAAGTAGTGGGTTTTTTTTAAATTTATTAATTATTTATTAATTCAGCAGATTTTATTACTTTAAATGTTATTTTTAGAGAATACTCAGATTTGAGTAGACACTCTATTTATTAAACAGTATATTTATTTATTTTCAAACAAGCCTTAAAATCACTATTTGATCAGCAAAGGTTCTACATGGCCGAGTTGGTTAAATATATATATGAATGTATGTAGAGGGTTGTACATGATTTCTCTCTTATCAGTTCATTCAAAAATAGTTGCTGGATCTATGGAAGCCTTTACTATATTTTTAATTTATCATGTGTAGATTGTACAACAGTTCAGTTCTAAAAACTGAACTGTTAGGTCCTCTTACACTAAAAGATTGCTGGAAGAGTCTACAATGATATAGGGTTGAGTTATATATTATTATATATTTAGGCGGCAATCCTTCATTGAAACTTTTTCTATTAAATACGACAAACAAGAAATATGTCTACTGGTGCCTTTTGGTGAGTTTCTGCTGGTGTCAAATTGATGAAATTAAGCTTAATTGCTTTTTATCTCAAGTAGAAATGTAGAAAGGAATTTGGTGGAAATAAATGTTGATATCCAAATACTTTTATATTGGCCACTTTCAAAGAAAGCTTGACACAAGAAGAAATTCATCAAAATGCACAATAAACATTCTTTGACTATTTAATAGAACACACACACACACACTATATATATATATATATATATATATATATATATATATATATATATATATATAATTATAAATTAACTGATTTAAAATATGTTTTTTTGCTACACAGTAATAACCATGTTTCAAAAATGGAAGCTAAAAGCTTCAAATTTAATTTTGTAATTAAAAAAAAAACATTAGTTCCATTTCATCCTCAAGCGAATTTTGGTGTAACTTATTTTTAAATTTACTGAGTTTTAAATGCATGGCAGAAATTCATAATTCATTGTTTCCAAGGATACATAGAAATCCACTCATCCAGACAAGGGGTGGTAGCGTGTTCATTTTCATTAATTTTTGTTGTATCAGTTATTAGTTACGTTCGAAAAAGGGGTTATGTCTAGGGATAGATAGGGATGTATTTTTCAACGAATTCTGACATCCGCTAAATGCATGTCGTCTGGCTTTTTAAAAAATTTTATAGTTAACAGCAAAAATTCTTACGGCATTCTTTTATTTGTATACTTAAAGATTTTTTGGGGATGTTTAGGTTAGAACACATTTTATTTAACTACAATTTTAAAAACTTTTCACTTTTAATAGACTATATATCTTTTTAAAAACAAGTAAATGTATTAGAATTACTTACAGTATGTAAAATTATTTTTTCATATCAAGTATAAGTATGTATATTACCAGGTCACATTTTTTAAAATTTTATATATAAATATTTAAGTAAAATTTATGACAATGATGGCAAAAAATAGCTAATTTATTTCTTATTCAGTAAACTTTATTTATTTTTAATTTTTTTAATAAACTTAGTAATATATAGTTTCTCATGTATGTACAAAGGACATGAGTCATTTAATGGCCTACATATTCTAGCTTTTTATGACACTACTTTGAGCAATAAGAATGTATAATTATTCTCCAAGCGTAACAGAAGAATCATGATGAATTTGATTATAAACAAAAATGACATGTTCATCATTAATTAATCATAGCTAAGGATTGGAAGCTTAGTTCATGATGGATTGAAATAACGTTCAAATATATATATATATATATATATATTATTCCAGGATCATTTTCCAACTTATTCAAGATGATCTTTGCCCTCTCTAACCTTGAAACAAGGTGCCTGACAGGTTTCATGTACAATTTCATTTTCAATTCTTTTTATAACTGCTATTTGGACTGTCATAGCTGAAACTCCTCTTTCACGGGCCAAATGTCTTATGGATTGAGTTGGATCTTTCCTAATTGATCCGTTTAGCTCTAAATTGAAATGATGATTCCTTCTTCCTGTGATTCAGTTTTCCTCTCTACTGTTCCCACTTTTTTAAACTTATTCACCGTTCTCTTGATGGTTCTTGAGTAGACTTTGAAGATGGAGGCCAGAGTATGAATGTTGGTATCATTACTGAAGGCCTGAATGATTTTTTCCCTCTCACCATTGTTCAGTTGGGAAGACAGTGGGTCTGACACAAAATAATTCTAACCAGTTCTATTTCTAACTGAATAAACACAGAGGGTTTTTCAGTGATTCTCATGACAAATGGTGTCAAGATGGCTAAACATCTTATATGAAAACCTAGAAAAAAATAAAAACTCAATTAGTTTTGTGGCTTTTTTAGATATTAAACATTTTGTGGGATGGACATTTATGCTGTTACACCCAGTATATATATATATATATATATATATATATATATATATATATAATTGTTTATTTAAAAATTATAACATAAATATGTTATAAAATCACTACAAAAATAGCCATTTTGTTTCAACACCCCTGGTGTCTTATCATGTGATGATGTTGAATGTAGAATAAAGGGTTTTAAAAGTTGAGGAACTTTTAAAACCCTTTATTCTACATTCAACATCATCACTTGATAAGACACCGGAGGTGTTGAAACCAAATGGCTATTTTTGTAGTGATTTTATAACATATTTATGTTATAATTTTTAAATAAACAATTATATATGCTCTACTCTGTATTGAGCACTCTTTTAAGAATAATAATTGTTGGTTATTGGAATTTATTCCATATACACCAATCCTAGACTTGGGTGTATATATATATATATATATATATATATATATATATATATATATATATATATATATATATATATTGGTACAAAAATCCTCTAGACGTATCACAAAGATTATACGCACACAGGTAACACTTGAGTTTGAACAGGGTCTTAAATAATCTGCTACAGATGACACATACATGAGGATTGGGTGCATTAGATATACAATCTCCGTGCCTATGCAAATGACTCACTAGAGTAGTTTTGGAAAGACAGATTCTCCCACATGAGTCACAGGTGTGACATTCCTAACTCTGTATTTGAGTGGATGTACCCAGACTCGCCCTTTCTGGCAGCATGTTTTATTTGCTGAAGTTTGGTTCAATATGATTCAAACTCTCTGAATGACTGATAGATGGTGGCTCTCCAGCCCAGTCTGTTTGAAGCCATTTCATCCTAATTTTCCACAGGAACGGCAGTATCCTTCAAAAACTTTTTGAGATAGTCCTTAAATCTCAACCTTGGCTTGCACTGGCGAGGCTTACCAATAGAGATTTTCCCATAAAACAGCTACTTGGGAATGTGGTGATCATCCAGGTGGACAAGGTGACCAGAGCAGCAAAGGTGAAACCTGGGGATCATGCTCTTAATACTAGGTACCTGGTACTTCTCAAGCACTGCAGTATCTGGTGTAAATGACAGCCATTTTATTTTCAAGATTCTTTGAAGACATCCTTGATGAAATCTTTCAAGAGATGTCACTTGTACACAACCCAGGTCTTACAGGCTTACAAAAGGGCAGGGAGAATACAAGCTCAGTATACACCCAGTTTGATAGAGGTTTAATACCATGTTGACCCCCTCCCAAACCTTTTCTCAAAAATCTGACAGTTTTTTCCAACCTGGGACAGATCTCCCTGTCCAAAAAATTAACCTGAGATAGCGTGCTACCAAGGTACACAAAATGATTAACAAATCTGAGGCACTTCCCATACACAAATATAGCAAGATTCACAAAGCTCTTGCCTGGTGCAGACTGATACATGACCACAGCCTTGTTCATACTGATGGCCAGGCCAAAGGCTGTACAGACTCCAGAGAAGCAGTCCATTAGTTCCTGCATTTCCCCCTGTGTGTGTAACCAAGTCACAGTCATCCACATATAGTAGATCTTGAACCAGAGCATTGAGTACAATTGAACCAGCCCTGAAGCAATGAAGATTGAGCAGTTTGCCAATTGATCTATAGCAAATATAAATACCATTGACATTGGTTCTTAAAGCGATCTTGAAAACAACTGCAAAAAAGATTGCTAAG
>OZ038514.1:33812580-33885080 GCA_964036315.1 Acanthosepion esculentum
TACTTCTCAAGCACTGCAGTATCTGGTGTAAATGACAGCCATTTTATTTTCAAGATTCTTTGAAGACATCCTTGATGAAATCTTTCAAGAGATGTCACTTGTACACAACCCAGGTCTTACAGGCTTACAAAAGGGCAGGGAGAATACAAGCTCAGTATACACCCAGTTTGATAGAGGTTTAATACCATGTTGACCCCCTCCCAAACCTTTTCTCAAAAATCTGACAGTTTTTTCCAACCTGGGACAGATCTCCCTGTCCAAAAAATTAACCTGAGATAGCGTGCTACCAAGGTACACAAAATGATTAACAAATCTGAGGCACTTCCCATACACAAATATAGCAAGATTCACAAAGCTCTTGCCTGGTGCAGACTGATACATGACCACAGCCTTGTTCATACTGATGGCCAGGCCAAAGGCTGTACAGACTCCAGAGAAGCAGTCCATTAGTTCCTGCATTTCCCCCTGTGTGTGTAACCAAGTCACAGTCATCCACATATAGTAGATCTTGAACCAGAGCATTGAGTACAATTGAACCAGCCCTGAAGCAATGAAGATTGAGCAGTTTGCCAATTGATCTATAGCAAATATAAATACCATTGACATTGGTTCTTAAAGCGATCTTGAAAACAACTGCAAAAAAGATTGCTAAGAGCTGTGGTGCAAGAACACAGCCCTGCTTAACCCCATTCACAACTGACACAGGGTCTGCAAGAGTACCGTTAAAGTTAACCCAGGCATTCATATCCCTGTGAAGAGGACCAAACAAGGCCACAAAATGGGGTGGACAACCCACCTTCCCCAGAACCTTCCAGAGCATCTCATGGTTAACCTTGTCAGATGCCTTCATAAGGTTGATGAAACACTGACAGAGATCAAGATCCTGCTCAATACACTTTTCCTGAGAATATGCAAAGACTTAGGGACTCTCAAACTTCTGAACAAGCCAAAGGCCCGATCAGGCACCGTCTGCAGGAGTTAGCTTAATTGCTACCCAATAGGGTTGCTTTTAAACTAGTATAAATTATATAAGTAATTTGAGGCCATGACTAGAAATAAAGCTATTATTAAGAAAGGAAAGAATTTTGTAGGGCTATTCTTAAAATAATATAATAAGAATATTGTACTATGTCTGAAGATCATTTTAAGGCATGAAAACAAACAGTATTGAATACTATGTAAAGACTGGTATCTCCTCTCTTTCTCTTTATAGCATCTTCATATTAAAAAAAAAAGGTAAATATCTAAGGAACCTTCTGGCCAACCCTTCATCAGAGATCAATCATTGGCAAAAACAATTACTTTTTTTTTTTTTGTTGAAAAGAACAATGAAATACACTTTTAAGGGACTAAATGGAGGAACAAACTGATATATGATTAAAATATAAAAAAAATACATTTTTATATTTTAATTGTGAGCCAGTTTGTTTTCCCATTTCAATATACTAGACAGTGACATGGTGTAAATGGAAGGAAGTCTCATTAGTGTCCAGCTGTAAATAAAGGATTCCCAATTGTGTGAGTTAATGCTCATGGAGCCACATTAGCTCTGAATTGAGCTATAGTAAAATGTGTCAATTTTGGTGAGCATCTGTATGATATGGTAATAATAATGGTAATATTAGCAGTTTCTTTATATGGAAACATTTGAACATTCAATGACCGAGCAGTCAGGAACATCCAGAACTTGGTCCAATTATTATAAGAATGTTTATTTATCCACGATTGCCAGCACTGAAACATTTCATTTCTTCACAATGATCATCCAGCCTCTAAAATACCCCCAAATCAAAATTCCTCTTAAATGGCACTGAATGAGAGAGAAAAAAAAAACGTTTGTAGCTCGATGGCTTGACATCTGTTTGCACTGGACTCTTTAACCACACTGAATCTTCTTGCAGCATGTGGCATTGTACTGGTATGAGAATTACCATTTAACCAAGCTGAAGAGACTGAAAATTTCATCAGAATGACTACTACTCCCTAGGAAGAATGTGCTCCACCCAGGTGAAAACTGACATTATTCTTCAGGGGATGTGCATTTTTATTTTGCATGCATGCACACAGATATAAATAAGCTTGTAGCCTAATAATGAAATTGTCTTTCTACCCTTTAAGTTGAAATTGTGTCCATCTAAACCATACTTAACACTGCTGCTGTGGACATTCTTATACATCTTTATGAAACATATATTGCCTGCTATTGACATATACATTTTCAAGACATTATGAAACTTACATTGCCTATTGTTGACATATATATATATATAAAGCAAACGCTGATTAATAACGGATTTCCTAATCAATTGTTGGATTTCAACATTAGGCGTTTCTTGTCCAAGGTAACTAATAGCAATGGCGAGAATAGAAACATAAACAATATTAATATTTTTTATAAAAATCAGATGAACGAAATTTATAAACAGGATGAATGCAGAATTAATAACATTATAAAAAGATGCATAACACCAGTTGACAATAGCAAAAAAATTAGATTAATTATTTATTATAAAAAATTTAAAACTTCTAACCTTATAGTTAAAAATAATAATTCACCTCCTAGAACAAAATTAAATAGAGCAAATATTATTTACGAATTCAAATACCCATTAAGGAATTGTATTCCTCAAGAATCGACTTTCGTAAATAATTATATAGGCCACACTACAAATTGTTTAACATGCAGACTAACTCTACACCTTTCTGACAATAGTTCAATTAGATCTCATTTAAATATTCATGAAGACCTACTGGACACTATTCGGAACATACTTGTCGACAACACTAATATAATAGCATCATCCACATGCAAAAAAGGGCTAAAAATAATGGAAGCCTTACTAATAAAAAACAAACAAACCAACACTTAATAATATTAACTTTGAACATGGCCATAATATCTTGACCGTGTTTTGAAACAAAAAATGAATCATTTTATAAAACATACATATAACAAACTATTTCTAATTCTAACAGTTGAAATATAATCCTTGAAAATGGCTAAATGTATAGCCGAAAGCGCTCGGATAAAAAAGAACATTCGGACAGTTTTTATATAATTTATCATCTGAAAAGAAAAACATTATTAGATCGCATGAGAAATTATATAAAAAACTAAATAAAAGCACCTTGTCAGTCGTTTTTAATGAAATGTGCATGAAAGAAGGATTGCTGCCTAAATACACAAATATATATATATATACATACACACACAAACACACACACACACACACACACACATCATATTTCCAAACCACCATACACATATAGTAAAGTATAATATGATCACTTTTGTAACATATTTTTATTATATTGTGTGTTGAGGACATTATTTAGCTTTGTCTGCACTGCAGAGTATGACATTGAAACTAAAATGGCAGTAACCATGAGAAATTGCTGTGTCCTTATAGTAATTTATTACCAGTAAACAGCAATTTCCAGTTTCTCAAAAAAATGGACCAGCACAGCCAGGCAACAATGCTATAGCAATGCAGCCAGTGGAAGTGTTAATAATTATCCACCATAAAACCCAATTGGGTGTTATGGGGATTTCCTAAGCATAGCTTAGATGTGGCACAAAGTCGAAAGTATGGGTCACCTAGTGAGGATCAAACTCACTATTCAGTCGTAACTGATATAGTGAGACAAGCTTGCTAAACATTACGCCACGTTAAAGTGTGTTGCCCCCCCCAAATCACCCAATTTTCAAACATAGCTTCAGACACAAAGAAATAGATGTTCTTTCTAAAAGAAATATGAATGAAACATAAAAAAATCTGACTGCACATCAGAATTTTTTTTTGGGGGGGGGGGGGTTCTGGCTGAGAATTTTTCAGCACCCTCTTAAAAGCATCCATTCCTCTTTCAATATTCTTTTACTAACTCTTTCCTTCTGATGCTTTTTGCATATCTCCCCCCGTTTCTCAACAAGGCATCCACATTGATCCTGATTGCAACTCAACATTGAAATTCTGTCAGAAAACAATGCCTTTTCAGCTTGGCATTCAATAAAAAAAAGAAAGAAAGAAAGAAAGAAAAAATATGAAGCCATTCAATGACAAGGTTTTGAACTTGGTTCATATTAGTTTCACTTTCCTACTACTACTACTACTACTACTAGAATTACTATAAAAATCATGATCATCATGCACAGAAATACAAGCCGCTAGGATCTGCTGTCCATTCTCAGACATACGGCCAAATGCTGTGTAAGAATTCCTCAATATTTATGAACAAAACAATCAAAAATATCTGAATAAGTTTAATAGAAATATTTTTAATCTAAAAAGTTGTATTCTTTCTGATTTAAATTTATTTAAATTATGGATAATTGCCATAAACATTATATTTCATTGGTATTCTTGTTAGATTAGTTGTTTCTGGTTTTATTTATTTATTTTCAAAACCAGTAAAATTAATGATTACCAGTGCTACTAAAGAAAACTACCAATTAGAAGAGGTTATTCCCTAAGCCAGGAAAAAAGAAAGTGATTGATGAAAGTGTTAGAAATAGTAAGGATAAAATAATGTAGTCTCCTTTTTGAAATCATTTGGTCCACTCGCTCGGAGGTCAATATGAAACTCCAAGTAGCAGAGGAGGAACATAGTAACACAAACTATTGTATTATATAATAACAATAATGTATACACAGAAACAAACACACATTTATTTATATTTATCTATTTGTGTGTGTGTGTGTGTATATATATATATATACACACACACAGACACACACATATACACACACACACACACACACACACACAATAAAGACAACAAAGATTTTGTGCTGATTAACTTTATTGATTGATTTTTCCAAATAATGAATAATCCTTGTCGTGTAAGGAGTAAATTGCATCAGAAATTGTCCAAAGTTCAAAGTTTTGGGAAGAAATATGGTCCAAGCTTTCAAGTCATCATCAGTTAAAAACAAATGGTGAGTTTCATACTCTGAAGAAAGTCAAAAGGTTGGATTATATTTCTTCCAAAATGAACTTTGGATAATCTCTGTCGGAATCTCCTTATCTGAGAAAGATTATTCATAATTTGGAAAAATTGACCAATAAAATTAATTTACACAAAATATCTGTTGCTGCCTAAATACACCCTATATTTCATCATACACCATATGCGCGTGTGTGTGTGTGTGTGTGTGTGTGTGTGTGTTATAATTTAAGCTCTACTTCTGTATGGAGCACTGTTTTTTAAAAATAAAAACAAAAATACTAAAGAACTTCGGATTATTTACCTAACGTGTTCTTTCCTATTTTTCTACATATCCACACACACACACACACACACACACACACACACACACACACACATTATATGTATATGGGTAAATTGTCAACATTTTATCTTTTAAATTCTGCACATGTGTATTGTTTTGTTGACTGCACAGTATAGTAGGGTCAGTTGGGCACTGTCTGTGAGAAAAAGAGCACCATGAAGCAATTCACTTCACCAGGAATTTGGAAATTGTTATCTTCTGTCTTAACTCCTGTTTTTATTGTTCCCTTATGTTTTTTTTTCACTCTCAATAACAGCTTGTGCCCTAGTGGCTTTATTGCCTTGCTTGGGATAAAATGGTTAATGAAAAGTGTGATAGGATGGATGACGTGGAAGGAGTTCTGGTAAAGTTGGTCATATATACTAAGACAAGAAATATGCTCTTGCATCAACCTTTAATTGTAAAAGGTGAAAAGATTTAGCTCTTTGTGCCTGATGAATTATCTCCCACACTACAGACTCTTTCCCCACAGACAATATTTTGCAAGACTATCCTTACTTTATCATTATTCCCTTAGAAAAGGTTCCAACGAGCTAGGCTTACGACCACATCATGTTGAAACTCCAGTTCCCATATGATCAATCATTGATGTTAAGCAATGTCAAGCCTGGCCAGTACCTCAATGGGTGACTGCTTGGGGATACCAGGTGCTCTATGCTTGCATGTGTGGTAATGAATAATGGCTCGGAATTGTTAATCAAAGAGCCAAATTCCAATTGGGTTTGTTATATGTACTTATGCACAAATACCTTTGAGAAAGCTATGAATCTACCCCTTCTCCCCCCACTTATGGGTTAATTAGTAAAACTTGTATCACTAAATCATTATTACCTGCAGAAAAAAATTCTTACAATCTAAAAATATTTTCTGGATTTAAATAACCTGCAATGGGTTGGTATGCCTTTGAAAATGAATCAATCTATCAAATACTGATTTTCTACACAGGCATATATTTTAGATTTATTTATATTCTCTGGAATATAAATATATAGAAACTACCGTGACCACAAAGTGAGGGGCGAGTTTGTATATAAATTTTAATATAGAATCCCCCCACCATTAATATTTTCTTGTTTGTTTATCAAATTTTGATTAGGTATGAATCTACCGCTTCTCTCTCCAGCTATGGGTTAATTAGTATCACTAAACCATTATTTAAAAAAATAAAAATAAAAATAAAAAAATAAAATAAATAAATAAAAAAATTACAATGTAAAAGTATTTTCTGGCTTTAAATAGCCTTCAAGGGGTTGATAAGCTGTAAAAATGAATGAATGAATCAATCAATCAATCCAATGAGTTATATTCATTAGTTTCATCAGTTCTAACCTTCACAGATGTGATTGGCTATGCTACGTACACTGAGATGAAACATCCCTATTCCTTTTGGATTCCATTAATAAGAAGGAAGTATAATTTTTCTCAAGAACTGCTACTTTGTGGAACAGACTCCTAAGCGGATACTTACTGAGCAGTACAATCTCAACTCCTTCAAATCTAGACAGTTAACTTATCTTCATCATCTGCATTTAGTTCCTCTTCTTATGTCCATTTAACAACATCATTCAGTAATCCTCTACCTAGAGTGTCTCTTGGGCCTTGTATTGGGTGAACATTTATGCCTAGATAAGATGGGTGCAGGTCTGCCACAATCCCAAAAGGGAGAGCCGTGTGAAAAGTCATGGAACTTTTCACATATAGGCAGAGAGGTACATGCAAACATATGTGAACATGTGTTGGAAAAGTGAATGTATAGCTTCTTGCGTGTACCTGTGTATGTGTTGTGCCTATAACTGTGGGTACAAACAGAATTAAAAGTAAAAAGCTAAATAAAACAGAAAAAGGAAGAGGGAATGACATGATCAGAGGAGTAAGAGTAGTAGGAGGGAAACTATTTGGTAGCCTCGGTAGCATTTATTAGATGAAATAGATTAAAAGGTATCAAAGAGCTTGCACTAAAGCCAGAGCAAGACAAGCCAGCCTATTTTGAAGGGCAGAGAATATCCTGTTGAAATTCAAATAGATTGGCCTGATCGATAACCTCCCAATCACCCATCAGCTCAAACCCAATCCACTAGCTTCCAAGTGTGGAAATGGCAAGATGGGCGGTGGTGATGGTGGTGTCTGGTGGTCATGGTGCAGCTTTTTCCATTTGGGTCGCTGTCAACTTTATTACACTGCGCCTTCTCCTCCTCCTCCTCCTCCCCAACTCAGCTTCTCCTCACCCATCAGGTTGTGAGCAGAACCAATCAGCTGCTTGCATATTATTCCTTTCATAAATGTACTATTATGCGCTTCATTTACTTCTTCTTTCAACAGATTAGATCTTCAACAAGATTGCAGTCCCAGTAGACACTAGTCGCAGACCCACAGCCCGCACCTCATTTACAGACACGCCATACAGACGAAACAAGTGTACCAGTGAGAGTATTACAGGCAACATACTCAAAACAGCTTCAGGCTTCACAACCGATTATTTTCATATCTATCTATTTATCTCGTTCTCTTCATATCTGTCTATCTCGTTCTCTTCATATCTGTCTATCTCGTTCTCTTCATATCTGTCTATCTCGTTCTCTTCATATCTGTCTATCTCGTTCTCTTCATATCTGTCTATCTTGTTCTCTCCATATCTTTCTTCATATCTACCTATCTATCTATCTCATTCTCTCCATATCTTTCTTCATATCTACCTATCTAATTATGTCCATATCTATCTATCTATCTATCTATCTCATTCTCTCCATATCTTTCTTCATATCTACCTATCTAATTATGTCCATATCTATCTATCTATCTATCTAAATATGTCCATATCTATCTATCTATCTATCTAAATATGTCCATATCTATCTATCTATCTAAATATGTCCATATCTATCTATCTATCTATCTATCTAAATATGTCCATATCTATCTATCTATCTATCTATCTAAATATGTCCATATCTATCTATCTATCTATCTAAATATGTCCATATCTATCTATCTATCTATCTAAATATGTCCATATCTATCTATCTATCTATCTAAATATGTCCATATCTATCTATCTATCTATCTATCTATCTATCTATCTATCCCAATGACTTATGCAGTTGAGCATAAAACTGAAGATTGCTTGGATATCCTGACTGTGGTTTTATGGCTCAGCGATAAGCTTTCATGAAACCATGTTCAGTGCTAAGTGTCTTGACCCACAAGGGTTGTTCTGAAAGTAACGCCTCCTATTTTATAATGTTGGCCAAAATTTCAAATGTTGAAAATGGTAATATGGCAGTAAATGTTAAACCTTTCTGCCAATAACTAAAACTTTTTTTTAGCTTTGTTTTAAATAGCAGTCAGGCAAAATGGCATCTGACATGAAAGTGCATAGAAACAGAGGCATCACAACCAATTAGTGTCATTGTATAACACACACATAGAGAACAATATGGTCTATCTTTGAAATCATACTACAATGTTAACATGGACTATTATTATAAAGAATGTTTTTTTTTTACAATCTGGCTACAACATTATGATTTAAGGATATTTAAGTGTCATGGAGTTCTGCACCCCCACCTCAATTGCATAGAAAAAGATAATAAAAAAGAAGAGCTTCTGTTTGAATTTCTGGAAGGAGGAGTTATTATTTACATTCGGACTATTGTCCTTATCTTTGTTGTTATTCTCACCTGATCACCTTCTGCCTGAATTTTCAGGATGAGAAGTTATTATTTACATTTGGACTATTATCCTCATCTTTGTTGTTATTCTCACCTGATCACCTTCTGCCTGAATTTTCAGGATGAGAAGTTATCACTGTTTACATTATTTACATGCAGACTATTATCTTCATCTTTGTTCTTGTCATTTGAATTTGGTAGCATAGTAATTGTGAGTTCAATCCCTGAGCCATCCACTGTGTACTTGGATTCAGTGACAATGGAGTGAGCAGTAGCTGAGTAGTACTCAATAAAAACTTGACATGATATCCATAGACATGGGTAATGAAATAAGAACAATCTTCTCCCTGTATAAAGGGTTCAAGTACATGATGAAGCTGGAGGGCACAATGGCTGAAACTTTGACATAGCAACAAAGATAATGTAAATAATAAAAAAAACACTATTAAAGATTAGAATGGAAATATTTGGAACGAGATAATCCTTTTTTTATTTACTAAATTTCAACAAAATTTGAGAGCCACTCAAGGTAGAGAGTTAATGATAAAAATGGTTATTATGAAAGAAATGTGATATGCATGAGATAGGAGGTTGTAGAAAGTGAAGATTATAAGGATAAAGAGGATAGATAATGATTGATCCTTGATTTGAAGGGGTTAAGATTCCAGTGTAGAGGGTTACTGTTAAAATGGTTATGATGAACAAGGTGTGTGATATAAATGAAAGAGGAGGTGGTAGGAAGTAAAAATTATAAGGATAAGGAGGATAGATAATGATTGACCATTGATGCGATGATGACATTGTAAATTACAACATTTTACCATATTCTTCCCTTCAGGGTTTTTTAAATAGATAAAAACATTTAATGATGATATAAGTTGTTATTGCTGCCATTTTGATGACATTAGGAGCGTTTAGTTTTAAAACAATTTTTTACTGTATATCAGCAGGCATATTTATATTTTCATTCTAACATAGAAACTGGAAGAAAATATCAAATGGCATATTATGATTAAATTAAAGCCAAATCCCCACCTCCAAATAAATGAATAAAAAATAAAATTTGTGCAGTTTATGGAGAAGGTACTGCAAATCAAACATGTCATAAGTGCTTTGATGAAGATTCCTCACTGTGCCACACTTTGTGTAGACCAGCTGAGATTCAGAGTGAACAAATCAAGATATTACTTATCAATAATCAATAATACACAACACAGGATATAAATAAGCTCAAAATGTCCAAATTAAGCAGTAAAAATAATTTGCATAAGCTTGGTTATGTTAGCTGAAGAAAGAAAAAAGCAAAGAAAGAGGAAATAAAAAAATACTGAATTCCAGTGTGATTTGCTACTTAAACATAAAACTGTGCTAATTAAACAAATTCTGATAAGTGATGAAAAGTAGATACTTTACAACATTAATTTCAATAAATTGTAGGACAAATGAAAGTAACTTCTGATGACTGTAGCAAATGTTCATCTTCTCCCAAAGAAGGTGATGCTGTGTATAGAAGTGTGACTGGAAATGTGTTTCCCATTACAAGCTCCTTCCAGAAAATGAAGCAAAGACTGTTCTCAATTAGACCAATGAAAGGTAACAACCAATAACAAAAATTGTTATTAGTTACTAGAAATGCTGGGCAGGAAAAAGTTCTTGCAAGATGAAATTACTTGAAAGAAGGCAGGAGATAGTGGGACAAAACTAATTATGCTATTCAAATCAAGTAATGTCAATAGATAAACAAATAGTGTTTATTATTTTTATTTAATATCCCAACATTTTTGGAATAGGCTCTTGAGAAAGATTATTATTACTAAGTGAATGATCCACATTTGTCACTTTGTGTCGAACTAAGCCAAGGGTCAATAACCCCAGGCCCCTGGGCTACATCCAGCCCATGAAGGAATTTTGTCCACCCCTGCCAACTTAATCGTAGTAAGGGATTTGTATTTTTGTTGTGGTAGTTGTCAGAACCTTGTTTAAATAATATAACATTAACTTTGTTGTTTTTTCTTTTAAACCTCCAGATGAAGGAAGCCTTCCAGGCAGTGCAGTCTGGGGGGAGGGGGGTTGTCAAGACAATTTATTATCGTGTATTTGATATCGTGGCCCTCCTCCAAGACACTGTATAGCTGTCTGGGCCCACTCTCTCCAAAAGTCTGCCGCCCACTAAACTAAGCAAAGCTTACTAAATATTAAGATACAGAAAAGATTTATATGAAATCTTTCTAGATTTCTCTCTTAAAAATATTCAATAACTTTATCAACACCTGTCAAGATTGACAAAGGAGATAGAGGCTTTTTTCTTGCTATTGTTTGGAATATAAGAAAGGCAGGAGATTAGTTTTCCCTTATTGTTACTCATCCTTCTCCATCAACCGTCAAGGAATACCAGAAACAAGACATTTTGGTCATGATTTGACGATTGGGCACATGCTTTTCCTAATAGCATTATCCATGCTGTTAACTGTTGCATTACCTCATCTCTCTGCTTAATGATAAGCCAGAGAAGAAACAGGCATGAGAGGTAAAATGTCTCAGACATCTCATGACATTCTATGTTAGTTTCTTAAGAAAGGTCTTTCAGATCTTTTCTAAACTGTCACCAAATAAAACTAGTCTCATTGTAAGGTTTTTTTTAAATTTAAAAGTCTGTTGCGTTCACTTTCGCAAACATGTCCTTGGGAAAAGCATGACTCTATCTCTTCTTCTCTTGGCTATGGATTAAATAGCAGGATAGGCTGAACTCTCTAGCTTTGAGTGGCAACCAATTTAAGAGAAGGAAAACTCTGAGTTACAAAGGAAACCACTCCACAATCTTTTCCAAGAATGCATGGCAATTTGCAAATAATAAAGGAGCCTGTAGTGAGTATAGCATAAAAAAGAGGGAAAGTAAAATAAAAACAATTCATTATTATTATTATTGTAGTAGTAGTAGTAGTAGTAGTAGTAGTAGTTGTAGAATAAAAGAAAAATTAGTGTTTATAAGAAAGGAGTATGCTGTGTCTTTTGGAAGCCCTTTACTCTAAAGCTTATTTCATGTATAGATTTAAAAACTATTTAGGACATCTTTTTTTATTTTTATTACTATATTATTAATATTATTATTATTTTTATTTCCTTTGATATCTGGCGTTTACACATTTCTTTCTGGGTCCAGCCCAGGGACCTAAGGTTAGAAATGGCATCATGACACTTTCCACTGCAAAAAAAATTAAAATAAAATAAAAAAAAATAATTACATAGATAAAGCCCTTCGTAAGGTGTGGACTGTACTTGTCAGAACAATTTTTTGTATCTCTTTGAGGCATGGACTTCCAGGGATCCCTTCAATCAGCCTACTGGAATCTTTTCCAACCAGTCCAATTATTATTATTATTATTATTATTATTTTATTTTTTATTATTATTTTTACATATTTTTTGCATACCTTTACTCCAAAGCTTATTTTGTATACACATCCTAAAATTATCTATGACTCCATTATATTATCACTATGATTATATTAGACTGCATTTATGTTTTTATTAGCCCTTTACTCCAAAGTTTATTTCATGCAATGACTATCTATGACTCCACTATATTATTATATATTTGGATGTATCAAAAGTATTTTCTTTTTTACAGCCCTTTACTCCAAAGCTTATTTCATGTACATATCCAATGACTGTTATTGATATTAACACTGGCAATTTCTAAGTGTGAAGAATGACAGAAATATTAGTGTTGCTGTTGAGAAAGTTATTTAAACTGTCTTGTTATATTAATATAGAAAGAATAAGTCATTGACTGTTTGTAATGATAAAAACACACTCCTTGATATTCAAGAGACAGCAGCATACATTTCCCGCAAGCCTCATTGGGAACTGTATGTAACAGAGAGACTAGTCATTGTGCATTTGAAGACAAAGCTTTTCTGTCTGACTTTGTCAATGGGGAGGGGGTTAAGAGTAAGGAAGGGAAAAATAAAAAAATAAAAAAAAAGTAAAAAGAAAAGAAGTGTGGATAAAATTATCAAGCAGAAAATCAAGACGAAGAGAATAATGATGAGGGGGGGGGAAGAACAAAAGAGGAATTAAACGAAAGCGGCCAAGCAAAGTGACAGTCATTTATTTTTGAATGGTTAAGCACAAAGAGAGAAAATGTACAGAACCGGTGGGCAGTGCAGGTGTTAAGGATAGAGGATGGGTAGAGGGGGTGGGGGGGCCTGAGAGTGGTCATATGAATGATGAGAGAGAGGGAGGGGGGGGGCATTCCACAGAAATAGTTCAAGGTAGATCCCGGTTAAAGAAGAAAAGTCATTGCACTCAGTGGGTTGCTTGGCTATGCACATTGGAGATGAGAACACCTGCCTATGAGGACATAACTGCAGGAGCGCTTACATAAATATGTAGATGTGTACAACTGCACCTGCCCAGGAGGACCGGGGAGTGGGGGAAGCTCAGACACAAGCTGATGTCTCTATACATGCATTCACAGATGGGTGTGGCTAAGAAAAAAGTACTTTGCTTCAAACAGAGTAGTCTGTATTTGCATTGACTTTACAGTGTACATTACTGAATACATGTGTGGCTATATTAGTCTTTAGAATTAAATGTCTATCAGGATAAGTAAATGTAGGTATCTATAAAAACAATGTGTGTATGTGTGTTTGTGTCTGTGGATATATATATATATATATATATATATATATATATATATATATATATATATATATATGTATGTACGGTAAAGTCATATGACCAAAGGGAGAGTATTAATGCCTAAATAATCAAACAAATCTACAAGTATATGGATGGATATGCAACTGATACATATACAATAGTTATTATTAAGTGTGTGTGTGTGTGTATATATATATATATATATATATATATATATATATATATATATATATATATATAGTCACTGTGTGTTTATCTAAATATAAATACGCTCAAATTCACCTTCTTCTCTGTCGTGCGCCAACGGCTTCAGGGTAAAATTTCCGACTGACGTGAATTCAGCCGGTTTTCGATTCTAGCCAGAGGCAACCGGACGTCTAGCCACACTGATGAGCTGTGATACAGCGAAACAGTCTGTCTGTGGATGACAATATATATATATATATATATATATATATATATAAAAAGGCAAAAGGAAAACTTTATTCATGTTGTCTTTGTCCAGATATATTTTTATTTATATTTGAATTTTTAAACACACACACACGTATACATACATATATACACGTCTATATACATATATACGCATACATGCATGCATACATACATACACATGCATGCTTACATATATACACATGCATACACACATATACATACGTATACATACATACATACATACACGTATACCTACACGGACACATACATATATAATGCCCACCACTTCGAAGTCGAGCATGACTGATGTTTTGTGATGTCTGTACATGGCATTGATGTGGCTGCCTTTTATACATATTATCATGCACTGATAGATGCGGAGTGTGACAGTTATTGGTGTGGAAAATGCAATCAACAATCCAATTTATCATTTTGCTAGAGTCTGCCATATTTTCATTTTACACTAATGTCTTTGGAAATGGAAGGAATCTGTATTCCCCAAGTTATGGGTTAAATATTAGGATAAACTATGTCTTCTTGCCTTCAGTGGCAACCAGTCTAGGATTATGGAAACACTGGATGCTAAGAAGCATAAGAGGATCATTCCTTGTATCCCAAGCCTGGTCAGTCTATTCACTGCAACTGATACCCACCCACAGTCATCCTACCTCACCCCTGCTAGATTCTGTACATGATGACAAGTGGAAGGGTTTGGACCTGTGCAATGCTTTATTCACCTAAAATCCATGCAAAAGAAGTGCAGAAAAGTTCTTGACTAGATTCAATCCCTACATCCTAAACAAACATCATACTTTTTAAAGTCCTAAATTGGTTCGGCAAGAACTTTTCAATATACTCTTTGCCCATATATATATATATATATATATATATATATATATAAATATAAATAATTAAGTAATTCAATAAGTCTAGAAGAATCCTCAACAGAATACAGAAAGCACTGGACGGCCATTTCATCCTATTTTGGGACTCATCAGCAGTGTGCATCCAGTGCTGTCAATCAAACCTGGGCTGTCACGATACAACGCAAGTGTCATACCCACTGGACCAACGGGTCTCAGTGACAAAGAAGTAACTAACTAGACTCTATATATAGCCATTCTCCACAAATTATGTTGTGTAACTCAGAGAGAGAGAGAGAGAGAGAGAGAGAGAAAGATAGAAATAGAAAATATAATTTTAAAAAAGTTTTTAATGTGACATATCTCACTATTCATCATTCATAATAAAAATACCTTAATAAAGATTTTGTTCTTTTCTCTATTTACCATCTATATAATAAACACGAATGTCAGTGTGTCACACCTTTTCAACTTTACTCCTAGAGGCTGTAGCCCAACATATATCATTTTAGAATCAAGCCAACTCTGTGAACAAATTAAAAATATATTATGGGCCACATCTGAACACACAATCCTAAAATTTTAGATTCTACAGTTTTCATTTTGGCGACTTTTTTTATGTGATATTTATGACAAATTTTTTTGTATGATAACAAATTTTATAATTTGGAAATAAATTTGGGAATAATCAAAATTAATTGTGAAATCCAGTAAAAGTCACGCATGAAACAGAAATAATTGTCTGTACCGAAAGGAATTACGTACATCAAACTGTCTATAAATTAGGTGGTAGCAGAATAATTATCATTGAACTTTTAAAAGGTAAGCTTAAATATTAATGCAATACTTAAATGCAGCATTCAATTTTGAGTTCACGTCTACTCCTCCCTATTGTGATGAAGGCCTAATCAAGAGTCCTCCGCAGAAGCTAGCATAAATGCCACCCAATAGTGTGGCTTTTAAGTTAAATATATATATATATATATATATATATATATATATACACACACACACACTATGTGTGTTTATGTGAGAGAGAGAGATATTAACTAAGGTAAAGGTGAAATCTGACACCAACAAAACAAATAGCCAATACATTGCACAATGGTGATTTCTAGCTTATATTTCATCTACCTTCAGATCTATTATCAAGATAAGCATTTGAAATTGCGCATGAATTAAAAATTCTATTTTAAAGCATGGTAGTGGCAAACAACAGCCACAAAGGTGAATCAATAAATCCATGGCCTGACATGAATTCTAATCTGAAATAATCACAGTATAATATTTCTACTGAAGTGATTAATTTTCTGACAAAGTAAGAGATCATACTAAAATCTATTTGTGTAAAAGCAAAATAAATTTCATCATATGGCTATGAACTTATTGACAAACACACACACAATATACCCCACCCCACCTCATCCCAAAAACACACATACACACACAGAATTTCAAAGTTGTTCTTACTTTAGTATCTATAAGATAAAGGTGCAAATGTGGAGAGAGGAAATTGTCAGTAAGAAGAATAGATTATAACAGTTTTACAAATGGTGGATGACCTTAACTTGTACCATGCAAAAAGAAATAAAAAATACATGGTACCATGCAAGGACAAGGGGAAAATATGGAGTACCATGCAAAGTGTAAAGAAAAAATACAGGATAAAATGCAAGGACAAAGAAAATAAAGGGTACCATGCAAGGATAAAAAATATGGAGTACCATGCAAGGACAAAGAAAAATATCGGGTACCATGCAAGGACAAAGAAAAATATGAGGTACCATGCAAGGACAAAAAAAAAATGAGGTACCATGCAAGGACACTGAGAAAATACAGGGTACCATTAAAGGACACTGAGAAAATACAGGGTACCATTAAAGGACACTGAGAAAATACAGGGTACCATTAAAGGACACTGAGAAAATACAGAGTACCATTAAAGGACACTGAGAAAATACAGAGTACCATTAAAGGACACTGAGAAAATACAAGGTACCATTAAAGGACACTGAGAAAATACAGAGTACCATTAAAGGACACTGAGAAAATACAGAGTACCATTAAAGGACACTGAAAAAATACAGAGTACCATTAAAGGACACTGAGAAAATACAGAGTACCATTAAAGGACACTGAGAAAATACAGAGTACCATTAAAAGACACTGAGAAAATACAAGGTACCATTAAAGGACACTGAGAAAATACAAGGTACCATTAAAGGACACTGAGAAAATACAAGGTACCATTAAAGGACACTGAGAAAATACAGAGTACCATTAAAGGACACTGAGAAAATACAGGGTACCATTAAAGGACACTGAGAAAATACAGAGTACCATTAAAGGACACTGAGAAAATACAGGGTACCATTAAAGGACACTGAGAAAATACAGGATACCATTAAAGGACAAAGAGGGAGAATCCAAGGTACTATGTAAAACCAAAGAATCATGTGTGAAGAGGAGGCATCAAAATATAGACAGGGTACATCCACAAAAAAAGAGAAAGGTTTTGTAATTAAGGCTTTATGTGCATGAACACTAGAGAGAAAGACAGAAAAGAGATTAAGGTATAGATATGAAAGAGAAAATGTGTTTGTGTGTGCATAAGATAAGAGACAGATCAATAGCCTGAGTACTAGAGAGCAAGAGAAAACTCAAGTTGTACCAGAGGGAAAGAGAGTAATTATATACAAGGTAGATAAGATAAGTACCAAGGAAAGGAGAAACAACAACTACTACTACTGCTGCTACTACTCTGGTAATTTTGAAGTGAGCACCTTTCAAAACAATATAACAGTTTCCTTCCTTTCCCTCTTCCACTTCAAAATTTCAAGTATTACCTCTTTCTCCTCTTCATTTTTGAATCACATCTGCAAGAGAAATCTTTCCCACCTCACAAGTAACAAGCCAACAGAATAAATCAAGTAATTTTCAGCTAATTTTTTTTTCCTTCCTGTAAACTTTGATTCTGCTGACCTTTACAGAGAACTTCTTTATTCCTCCCCCCCCAATCATTTTAGTGATTTGTTGCAGCACCTTAGATATGAATGACATTTGCAGAAAGATGCACAGAGAGAAAAACCAAGATATCTACAGCATTTGCATAAAGTCTACCCATTAACTAAACAGCAATCAAAGACAAAATTGTTGCTTCTTTAACACCTTCAGTGCCAACGCCAATGTGCAGACATTAGTACAAGTATATGTCAACCAAGAATAAAACAATGGGTATTCCCTAGAGACTAAGTTGTATTGTAGGAGTGTGTAAGGAACAAAATGAAGACAAGGTACTAATATCAAAAAGGGGGACATTAATGAACTGAATTTGTCTACCTTGGCCAGAAACTTTCATCTTGGAATGATGGTTCAGTTTCTTTTCAACATAGAATAGTTCTTGTCTAGTTTGAAAAGAGTAAATCTTTCTGAATATCCTTTCATATATTCTACAAAAAGCTAAGATCTACAACACATATATTCCACCTGTACTGCTTTACAAACCGGATTGTGTAAACTTGATTATAACACTTCTCAAGAAAGTGAAAACATTCCAGAATCACATCATGTAATTCATGACCAACAATCTTCTAACAGATGACTTAAGGATACCAAACCTTCTGGACACAACTGCAATCATACCAATTATCCCCTTAATAAATAGTAAAGTCTTTAAGTTATATGGTTGTATCAACATCAAATGAAATAAAAAAAAAGTTTTGAATGGATAGTCAATATATTGTCACATCAAACAAAGCCAAAAAGGATTATCAGAGATACATTAAAGGGATGGTTGATGGAAAAAGAAGCAGAGGAGACCAATGAAGAAAGTATCATGAAAATCTAATCAAGTGGACGCAAATTAATCTTGGATCCTTAAACTTTTTATTGCTATGCTCTTTCAGGATGTAGGTGATCATGACTCTCCACGGATTTTAACAGATTGCATCGAGATGCAAACCCTCATGGACACAACTGGCCTGAACCCAGTTGTTCCCTTAATAAAGAGTAGAACACTTAAAAAAAAGAACCAAGGGAGACTAGTGAAGAATGTGGCATGACAACATAGTCAAGTGGATGCAAATCTCTTGGATTCTTAAACTTTTTATTGCCATGTTCTTTCAGAACATAGGTGATTATGACTCTCCATAGATTTTTTTTTTATTATTATCTGTGAAATGTCATGCATTTTTAGAAAAGATTGTATTGAAGGCATGAGCCAAGCAAAAAAGGTAGCATGACAGCATAATCTTGTGGACACAACTTGATCTTGGATCCTTTAACTGAGTTACCCAGGACCACAAACTCTGGAGTGAGTTGCGTTATGTGAGTGAACATTCTGCTAGACAGAGAGAGTGTTTTATGAAGAATGGATATCCTTTGACGATGAATGTCTGAAGAATTTGATAAAAAGCATTTTAATGCAGAAATAAAATTAATTTATAATATCTGGGGCATTACAATTCTCCATGACATTCTTTATTTTTTTTATAGATATATAATGGTGTAAAATTTACTCTTCAGGACGCACAAGAAAAATAACCGGATCTAAGTAGTTCATAAAAATAAATGATTTAATTATTCTAATAAATATTTTTGTCATTATAATGATAGATTTGGGGACATGCATGTAGCATAGCATTTATCAGCATGAAGAGTGGTATAATCGTGCCGAGTTCAAATTTTGGCTGAGTTTGTTGCATTCATTTTTGCAGAAATAGCCTTGGAAAAGGTATGAATCCGTCTTTTCTGCTCACAGCTATAGGCCAAATAGCAGAGCAGACTAGGTTCTCTAACCTTGGCAGTCTAGAAAGACAACTCTGAATTCAAAACCAGTTGGCTGTGGGGCTGGCATCTTTGCACCATAAAAGCCTACTTGCAACAGAAATCACTGCAGCAACACAGAGTATAGTCAAATTGTGGCCATTTGTTCCACAGGAGCCTATTGGTACTATGACTTAATGTAAGAAATTCAGACTATTATTACTAGGTTTAAAAGTAAGAAAAATAAGATGAAAGAAATACTGGTCCAAAAATAATAATTGACAATGCTTCATCTATGAAATTCAGACAATTTAAGACTATTACTACTTGGTGGAAAAGCAAGAGAAATAAGATGACAAAAATACTCATAAAAATTAATAATATGCAAATAACTATAAGGTTGATGTGAAAATGTTCTCAACCCAACCAAGAAAAGATTTTAAAATGATGATAGTTTATCTGGTCAAGTTTACAAATTGGGATGGTTGGGGGTTTTTTGGTTGAAGAACTTTTCACACCTCCATCATATTATCAACAATTAGATGATATAAATAGGTTCTTTCAAAAAAATAAAAAATAAAATATATATATATATATATATATATATATATATATATATATATATATATATATATATATATATATACACATTACTGATTGGCTTTTTTACAAACCTTTCATGCTGGTTATGTATTTGACCAGTTTTTAATTTTTTTTTAAAGCACCAATGTTTTAATCAAAAGAAAAATGTTCACAGTGGGGACTGGAGACAATTTACTTCCTGTGAACACATCTGTATCAAATTCATCATCTTCTATGTGTCATGTTCTATCAAGAAGTCGGTGATCATGACTCTCCACAACTTTCTATGCTTCACTGCTCTCAACAACATTTCTCCCTTTGCCACCCACATTCCATTATGTCACTCATTCACGCAAGCTGATTAGGTTGCTGGCTCACTGTCTTCTCTATCTCTCTTGCAAGTGAGGGTTAAGTTTTCCAAACTTTCTTTCCTCACATGTCAAAGGAATTTCCATTATCTCTTTTTGATTCTGAGTATAAATGTCCTTTTCTTCATTTCTTATTTTCTTACTTTATCTGTCTGTGGAATTCTCAGTATTGTTTTGTAGAACCACATTTCGGTTACCTCCAGTGTTTTCTTTATCTGTGGGGAGATTGTCCCTGCATTACAAGAAATTTGTTATCCTATAGCAATCCAGAACTCTTTTCTTTCTCTCTAACAACATTTTTACTGTTTCTTAGTACTTTGCTTAGCTTTTGGAATGCATCTTTTGCTAATCCATGGCACGTTCGGATATCAGTGTTGCATACAGTCATAACGATTTCTAGTATCTTGAACTCTAACACCTTCAACGTGACTCTCTGATATCACACTACTGCTGACCATGTATACACCTGAGCTTTCAAATGAACAGAAATGGCAGGAGGTGATATCACAGTAGCAGTGAGAGTAGTCTTAATTCAGCTAACAATTTTTTTTTTTTATTATACCTCAGTGTGTGGTAACAGGTCCTGTTAATTTATTACGTCAATTAGAAACTTCCAACCTTTTGGCTTACTACTAAGCTAGACTCAGTTATTTCCTATAGGCAGATTTCATAACCTTCTCCCCAATAATTTCTAAAGTCTGACAGCTGAAGGAATAAAAAAAAAAGCTATAAAAAAATTATAAAGAAATAACAGGTTAAGAAAAAAAAAATCAAGCCATTGAGTTAATATTGATGGTATTGGAAAGATATAGGAATATAGGTGTGTATCTATCATGTAGACATAAAAGCCACACCTTACATACATAGCAATAGAAATACTAAATGAAAGCTCCAATATATATATATATGTATATATACATACATATACACACACACACACACACACACACTGGTAACCATGGAGATGGACGCTAAGCCATCAGCCATTGATTTTGTGGCTTTCAGCAGTGGTGCATCCATGAAATCAGGCATTAGAGAAGTGGGGCAGGAATGGAAAGAGCAGCAGAGGAAATTACAACACCATTTCCCAAACTATGCCCATCCGCCTGCTTGCTTTTTGATCGTAGTTTGATATGCACTCACACTCATGGCAGATGGGCAATGAAGAAAGAAAGAAAGAAAGAAAGAGAGAAAGAAAGAAAGAGAGAAAGAAAGAAAGAGAGAAAGAAAGAAAGAGAGAAAGAGAGAAAGAAAGAAAGAGAAAAAGAGAGAAAGAGAAAAAGAAAGAAAGAGAGAGAGAGAGAAAGAAAGAAAGAGAGAAAGAGAGATAGAAAGAAAGAGAGATAGAAAGAAAGAGAGATAGAAAGAAAGAGAGATAGAAAGAGAGAAAAAGAGAAAGAAAGAAAAAGAGAAAGAAAGAAAAAGAGAAGGAAAGAAAAAGAGAAAGAGAGAAAGAAAGAAAGAAAGAGAGAGAGAAAGAAAGAACAAAAGAAAGAGAGAGAAAGAAAAAAAGAAAAAAGAAAGAGAGAGAAAGAAAGAAAGAAAGAAAGAGAGAGAAAGAAGGAGAGAAAGAAAGAGAGAAAGAAGGAGAATGAAGGAGAGAAAGAAAGAAAGAGAGAAAGAAAGAATGAAAGAGAGAAAGAAAAAGAGAGAAAGAGGACAAGAGAGAATATTTTCAAAACTTGGCAGCATTAAAAGTTGCACATTTATGAATGAGTTTAACCCCAATTTTTTCCCCAGGAAAGTAACATTCAACTGATCTACTGTATTTTCAAATGCTTGGTTGATTAGGCTTGTTGTTTCTAAGCCAACTTAGTGGAAAAATTGGATTAAGGAAAGACAAATGGACTTTTTATTAGCAGTCATCTACTTGTAAAATATTTAAGGTCTTAGGTACAAATATAAATAGCAGGGGTAAGATCAATGGAAAGAGGGTAACTATCTATAGGGACACAAATTTAGGATCAGGCAAATGGCTCATGTGACTAAGCACAATTAACGCCCATCATATGCTTATTTCTAACACCTACACACACACACACACAAGAACCAGAAAGGTAGCCAAATCTGTTGAATACCATCCACACTGTGGTCAGTCTCTTTATGTAGTTTAAAAAAGTGAACAAACAAGAAAACTGATTTACAACACCGACATATGTTATCTATTCATTTTTCTTGTTATACAGTAAATAAAAAGCAAAGAACTAAAAATAAAATAATAAACACATCTATAAGCAGTCTTGGGGATATTTATTAAGCCAAATAATAAAGCTGTTTTTTTAATCGTGGTCTCTGGCCTGATTCAGGTGTTAGCAATTCAGGTAACCTTCAGAGGTTTAAGACTAAACCCTTTTTTTTTTAATCTACAGAGGTAGGTTAGTCTGAATGTAAATAATGATAACTTCTCAAATATTATAAAAAGATGTTTAAAGCTAAAAAAAAATAAAAAAATAAACATATATCTATGAGTTGTCCTGTGGATATTTGTTAAGTCAAACAATAAAGCTGTTTTTTTTTTTTTTTAAATTTCTGAAATGAGGAGTTCTCATTACTTATATTATTTACATGCAGGCCACTGTCCTCATCTTTATTGTTTTTATCATAACAACAAAGATGAGGACAGTGTCGGTATATAAATAGTTCTAAATAAGAAAGCTGTTGGTCCATAGACAAAAAAAATAAAAATAAAAATAAGGGGAATATATTTATACTAATATCAAAATTTGATATTTGAAATATACCTCTTAAAATATTACCTAAAGGCTAGCTGTATTGCTTCTCTGACCAAAACAATACACAGCAGTACCATAGAGATCTGCTACTGCTGCTAGAATCTGGTGCTTGGAAACCATAACCTTGGCCACTCTCTTTCTCTCTCTCGCCCTCTACAGAACCACAAATGCCTTATGTTAGATTCCCATCATCCAATTTTTTTGCTATTGGTTCTTGGCGCCTCAAACTGATGGTGGTGTTGGAATTAACACTGGATATAGAGAACTAGCATTGTAGACAGGAGAAAAGTCGAGTATTGTGAGTAACTTGTATTAAGGCCAGCACCAATAACTGCAATACAAGAACGCTATGCATCCTCTCTTAGGCCACTGGACACCCGGATCTATCTTCTATTATTCCATTTTTGATCCATTATCATCCTTCTCCTTTTTATTTTTCATATTTTTTTAAGTGTCGTATCCTTTCAGGACAGACATTCATGGTTCTTTAGGGATTTCTTTCTTTTATTATCTGTGACTTGCTATGATCTCTTGGGGAAAGATAGTGGAATGGTTTCTCATTATCTTCTCCATTGTTTTGAATTCAGATTAGTCCTTCTAGACTGGTTACCACCCAAGACTAGAGAGCTTAGTCTACCCTGCTATTTAACCCATAGCTGGAAGAAGAAGAGATGTATTCATGCCTTTCCCATTCCAAGAGCAACAGCGTGAGAGGGATTGCAAGACTGAACTTGAATTTGAACTCAGTTTGCTGATTACACATTTCGCACTGATAACCGTTTAATTACCCACACATCTGATCTTCTCGTACTCACCCCTCATTATAAAAAAAAAATAAGATAAAATAAAAAGACAACTAATTATAAAAGAATTAAGGCAAAAGATGTTAAAATTATTTATATCTGAACTAATATCCTTATCTTTATTATCACAACGCTTCGACCGTTGTGCGCTCTGACCTTCTTCAGGTGCCTGTGATTCAGATAACACTCATGGAGTTTCAAACTGAACGTTTTTTAATCTACAAAGATAGATTAGTCTGAATGTAAATACAAGTATGTCTCACCCTACGTTGTTAATTGGTTCTAGAGGCCACGACTTAAGTCGTTTATCGACCTAAGTCAAAATAACCACACTATAAATCATAAATAAGCACTCTCCATTACCTATTACAGTATTTATGATATGTACGTAGAGTATTCTGAATAAAATAATCAATTTCCACCTTATCTTCCAGTGATATTGCTTTACGCTTAGCATTAGCACTGGTACTGGGACTTTTTTTTCAGAGCCATAGGCAAAAATGTATTCTAAATCACAATTGAAATGTAACTGAAAGAACATCAATGCACAGAGCACAGATGTAAACCAGTCTGAATTCAAAATCGATGTTGGAGTGGGAAAAAATGCACAAGTGCCGCCTGTTGGCAGGAATTTGAAATATGAAGTCTGCTGAACATACTTTATTATACTAATTGTTTTGTGTTTGGTGATCAATTTATTTGAATATAATTTTATGTTTATTGTTATTTTAGTGTTTAGATGTTTCTAATATTTTAATGGCCAATGTAAACTTGAGTAAAGTGACCTAAGCCAAGTTTTATTTTCCCACACATTTAAGAAAAATCAACGTATCTTCGAAAATGACTTAACTCGAAACAACTGAAGTCAAGGTATAACTGTAATAACTTCTCATTCCAGAAATTTAAACAGAAATTATGTTAAAATTAATTTTATTTTTACAAATATTATAAAAAGAAAAAATGTTAAAGCTGAATAGAAAGTTGTTTTTTTTTATTTGGCTACTCATGATTAGCCAAGTCAAACAAATGGTTTATCAAGTTCAACATTTAATATCATTTTCTTGGCAATTAAGTAAATTTTCTACTAAAAAAAAAATGAATAAATGTTTTGGCCAACAAATATATTTAAATTTCAGCTTTACCATAACCACCCAAAATGTATATGGTCAATATCTCAGAATTACTAGCTTCAACCTGATATGCTTTTTTCATGGCCATCTGTACATTGATTGTACTTGGTTTGGATTCCCAGACAACCTTTTCATATTGGCACTAAATGGATGAAGCTCAAATGCTGAGTTATCTTGGGTATGACAGCAAACTACATCCGACAGCAAGGCCTCTGATCAAGAGATTAGAGGTTCTGAGGATCATGGAGCCACCTCGTGACTGCTGTTAGTCCCAGGTTCACCATAATTCAGGGTGGTAGCACCTGTTAGGGTCCCAGTTATGGGCAAATAATGCCCCCCCCCCAAAAAAAAACAAAAATCAGTGGTACATTTTTATAATAAAATGACCAACAACATGACAATCAATACAACACTAAAATAATATAAAAATACATTTTTATAGTAAAATTACTAGCCATGCATTTAAAAAAAAATTACCAAATACATTTTATCATTTTTTTTTTTACAATGATGTTTACCCTGTACAAGACCCAAGACCCACTCTAGGTAGAGGGTTACAGAGTAAGAGGCACAGTTTATGATCTATATAAAATAAATCTAAAAAAACATACCTTTACTTTGAAAGTATAAAATTATGTACAAAATATCTGTAGTTGAAAGCATAAAATTGTATACAATGTAATTAGAACTTGGCATTAAACAACCCACAGAGATTGATATGACACTAAACAAAATCAACCAACAAATGCTGTCTACGCAGAAGACTTGTTAAATCTAAGGGACTTGTTTTCAGACTATTTTTTTCATGTGTTAAGAGTATAAATATTTTGTTTTTCCCTTATTTTGTGCAAAAAGAGAAAATATTGACAAATATATTTTTTTGTTAAATAATAACTACTTAAGAAAAATATATTTGTTAATATTTTTTAAGTTATTTTCCCCCAGGACAATGACAGGTATGCCTATTATGTTTTGGGCTATATAGACAAATAGCAAATGATGAATATAAAAGCAAGTATAATTATTGTTTTATTGCATCTTTAAAATAATCTGGTAAAAAAATATAAATTGTATTTACAGAGAATTTGTTAAGCTAGACAATTTTTCTTGTCAGAATCTATCTTACATATTTATGTTTACAATTCGTCCATGATTAGAATATTGCTGCCACATGTGGTCCTGCTATATATTCAGCTCCTGCTATATATTTAGAAATTCTTGATAAAATCCAAAGAATCTTCAATGTTAATGGTACTTATCTGATATCTTGGTTTCAGTGACATTCCCTGTACCTTTTTTTTATAAATACTTTCATGGTAATAGTTCTGATGAACTTTTCTCTATGGTATCTAGAATTTATGAATTTAAGCACAGTATTAGATTATTGGCAGCTAGGACTCATCATTTTACAGTCAAAAATGGCTAAGATGTTACCGTAAGTTCTATGCTAACAGTTTCTTCTATTCACACTTCTCGCTTGTGGAAATCTTTTCCAGCTTCTTGCTACCCAGTCAACTCTAGTCTTCAAAAATTTAATTACAATGTCAATTGTTATTTTCTGTCATCTTAATTCTTGTTCTTCTATTGTCGTCTCACCTTAATAGTATATTTTTCTCATATTCTCCAACACTCAGCCCCATGTGTTTTAGTGGCTTTATTACCTTGCTTGGGGTGAAATGAAAAAAAAAAAAAAAAAAAAAAGACTAGTTGGAAAGCCAGATTCATAGAACCAGAAACATTTTTCAAAAAGGGATAATGTGAAAAGGGATAATGTTGTTTACATGTAAAAAAAAAAAAAAGAAAAAGAAAAAAAGACAAAACAATGCATTTGAAAATTTTTAGGTGAAAAAGGAACGTAAGCTTAAAAATCTGCCAAAAGTCAACTAATTATGAAACCTTTTTTTTGTGCTGATTTAATAAAACCTGAATTTTGTCAAGTCTTTAGGATAAAAATATTTTGTATTTACACACTCTTTAATTAATTTGATATAATTTACACCATGTCTTATTTATTCTACATAGAACACACTCCACCTAATTTGATACACCTGGCCTAATTAATTTGATAACACATTACACCTGACCTAATTAACTTGATACACATTACACCTGACCTAATTAACTTGATACACATTACACGTGGACTAATCAACTTGATACACATTACACGTGGACTAATCAACTTGATACACATTACACGTGGACTAATCAACTTGATACACATTACACGTGGACTAATCAACTTGATACACATTACACGTGGACTAATCAACTTGATACACATTACACGTGGACTAATCAACTTGATACACATTACACGTGGACTAATCAACTTGATACACATTACACGTGGACTAATCAACTTGATACACATTACACGTGGACTAATCAACTTGATACACATTACACGTGGACTAATCAACTTGATACACATTACACGTGGACTAATCAACTTGATACACATTACACGTGGACTAATCAACTTGATACACATTACACGTGGACTAATCAACTTGATACACATTACACCTCAGACTAATCAACTTGATACACATTACACCTCAGACTAATCAACTTGATACACATTACACCTCAGACTAATCAACTTGATACACATTACACCTCAGACTAATCAACTTGATACACATTACACCTCAGACTAATCAACTTGATACACATTACACCTCAGACTAATCAACTTGATACACATTACACCTCAGACTAATCAACTTGATACACATTACACCTCAGACTAATCAACTTGATACACATTACACCTCAGACTAATCAACTTGATACACATTACACCTCAGACTAATCAACTTGATACACATTACACCTCAGACTAATCAACTTGATACACATTACACCTCAGACTAATCAACTTGATACACATTACACCTCAGACTAATCAACTTGATACACATTACACCTCAGACTAATCAACTTGATACACATTACACCTCAGACTAATCAACTTGATACACATTACACCTCAGACTAATCAACTTGATACACATTACACCTCAGACTAATCAACTTGATACACATTACACCTCAGACTAATCAACTTGATACACATTACACCTCAGGCTAATCAACTTGATACACATTACACCTCAGGCTAATCAACTTGATACACATTACACCTCAGGCTAATCAACTTGATACACATTACACCTCAGGCTAATCAACTTGATACACATTACACCTCAGGCTAATCAACTTGATACACATTACACCTCAGGCTAATCAACTTGATACACATTACACCTCAGGCTAATCAACTTGATACACATTACACCTCAGGCTAATCAACTTGATACACATTACACCTCAGGCTAATCAACTTGATACACATTACACCTCAGGCTAATCAACTTGATACACATTACACCTCAGGCTAATCAACTTGATACACATTACACCTCAGGCTAATCAACTTGATACACATTACACCTCAGGCTAATCAACTTGATACACATTACACCTCAGACTAATCAACTTGATACACATTACACCTCAGACTAATCAACTTGATACACATTACACCTCAGACTAATCAACTTGATACACATTACACCTCAGACTAATCAACTTGATACACATTACACCTCAGACTAATCAACTTGATACACATTACACCTCAGACTAATCAACTTGATACACATTACACCTCAGACTAATCAACTTGATACACATTACACCTCAGACTAATCAACTTGATACACATTACACCTCAGACTAATCAACTTGATACACATTACACCTCAGACTAATCAACTTGATACACATTACACCTCAGACTAATCAACTTGATACACATTACACCTCAGACTAATCAACTTGATACACATTACACCTCAGGCTAATCAACTTGATACACATTACACCTCAGGCTAATCAACTTGATACACATTACACCTCAGGCTAATCAACTTGATACACATTACACCTCAGACTAATCAACTTGATACACATTACACCTCAGACTAATCAACTTGATACACATTACACCTCAGACTAATCAACTTGATACACATTACACCTCAGACTAATCAACTTGATACACATTACACCTCAGACTAATCAACTTGATACACATTACACCTCAGACTAATCAACTTGATACACATTACACCTCAGACTAATCAACTTGATACACATTACACCTCAGACTAATCAACTTGATACACATTACACCTCAGACTAATCAACTTGATACACATTACACCTCAGACTAATCAACTTGATACACATTACACCTCAGACTAATCAACTTGATACACATTACACCTCAGACTAATCAACTTGATACACATTACACCTCAGACTAATCAACTTGATACACATTACACCTCAGACTAATCAACTTGATACACATTACACCTCAGACTAATCAACTTGATACACATTACACCTCAGACTAATCAACTTGATACACATTACACCTCAGACTAATCAACTTGATACACATTACACCTCAGACTAATCAACTTGATACACATTACACCTCAGACTAATCAACTTGATACACATTACACCTCAGACTAATCAACTTGATACACATTACACCTCAGACTAATCAACTTGATACACATTACATCTCGACTAATCAACTTGATACACATTACACCTCGACTAATCAACTTGATACACATTACACCTCGACTAATCAACTTGATACACATTACACCTGGCCTAATTAACTTGATACACATTACACCTGGCCTAATCCACTTGATATACATTACACATGGCCTAATTAATTTGATATAGATGAGAGTATATACTTTATTATTTTTTGCTCTAATCATTACTGGTACAGCAAATCTGCTAATTTCGTACCTTTCTGGTCCTCAAAGAATTGGTTTAGGTATGGTCAACCTCAACAATTTGTTTATTTCTTTTGTAAAAGTAAAAGATTGAAAAAATTTAAAGTACATAATTTTAAAAAGATCTTAATCAAATTTTCAAAAAAGAATCAGAACATAAATATTTATAAAGTAAAAATACTTATGAAAATAATTAAGAGGAAGAAACAGTATCAAAAAAGAAAAATTAAATTCACTTTCAAAATTCCTTTTTGGATTCAACTAAATCTGAAACTATTTGGAATGTTAATGACTTTTTTGAAAAGTTTCAAACAAAATCAGTTTATTTTTTATAGTATAGATTTACTTAACAAGCAAACTATTTTATGTTGTCAAGAACAAAAAAAATGGGTGGAGGGGAGCTTAAAGGTAACAAAGAATGCTGATTTGCCTTTAGAATATTGAAACATACCTCAAGTGGCTTCATTCACCCCCTGGGTCTATCTTATTAACCCTTTCTAGGCAGATCTGACAGGCCAAATACCAACTTGGATATAGATATTTTATTGCTTACCATTTATATATTAATGGCCAAAACCATAAGTAATAATGTCTAATGGTTGGAGCACTATTTTTTTCTTCTTTTAAATGAATTCACCCCAATGAGAATAACACTAAGGCACAAGGGGATTTTGGGAGTGAAAGAGAATGAAAGAATGAGAAAACTTTAGGAGGATTCAGAAACCCAATCCTAAACAGGAAATAAATGAAAACCTCTCTACTCCTGTTCAAAAGACCAGGGAGGGGGTATGAACCAGATGATAGGCAAACCTATCTAATCCTATTGAGAAAAAAAAAATTAAAAAAATAAATAGTAAATAAAGCTTCAGAGTTTTGACCGAGACATTAGAAGTATAGAGTTGGAATCAAGAATAGTACAGAGCAATTAACTTGGGTAGTTAGCTCACAAATTGAATTCAAATTTTCATAACCTTAAAACTGGTAAATTTTAGTCTGGATTTTGAACTGCTTGCCTGATTTAGATGTTGGAACAAGAAAAGAAATAATAATAATAATAATTATTTTGTTAATAACAATTAGCTACTTTAGATGAATTAAAATTTATGGAAGGCAGACATATTAGCAAACCGAGTTCACCTTAGAAACTTGTTCATTTACATTTAGATAAACCAGAATTAGATTTGGGATATCAGACCAATTGTGTCTGGTGAGAAGACAGTTGAGGAAATCTGGATGAGGCTCATTAAAATTGGCAGATGAAAGATAATGTGAACTTTATATAGCGATTTTCCAAATGTAGCTAAGATCTGGCACAAGGCCAAAAGTATGTGACACCCAGTAAGGATCAAACTCACTACTCAGTCGTAATTTTTCTAGCAAGACAAGCTTGCTAACTATTACACCGCCTCGGGGTGCCCTAGTGATTTTCCAAGCATAGCTTAGATGTGACACAAGGCCGAAAGTAAGGGGCACCCTACTCAGTCATAAACATTCTAGCAAGACAAGCTTGCTAACGATTACACCGTCTCAAAGTGTCCATTGGGAACTTTAAATATTTGGATTGCAGAAAGTCCAGTGGAGAGAGAAGGAGATCCTAATGATCACAGAGAGGGGGAAAAAAACTGACCAAACTTTTCCCTGAAACTATGCAGTCTCAGCCCAGCAACTTATCTTGTTTTAAAATATAGAGTTGTACATTTTTCACATAGAATTGTGGATGGAAGTCCTGGCCTTGCAAACATACTGAACCCATCCAAAAAAAGAAAAGAAAAACCCGATAAAGTCTAAAACCCAATTTTTTATATTCCAGAAATTGTTGAAGTGTTTACAAAAATACCTTTTTTTCATCCAGTTTCATTTTATAAAGATAATTTTAGTATTATAGATAATAGACTAAATACAGGACGATTTCTTAATGACTCTTCTTACGACTCTGACGTGGACTGTTTCACTGACTGCAACTTGCACTGTCATTCGGATTGACTATTTGATACATTGTACTTTTATTTATACCTAGCGTAGACACACAAGTGAACAGAAAAATATGTGAAAATATTTAACGGAAAAATGCTTGTCTCTATTTGAATGGGTATAACTTGAACGGTATAAAGTTTCTAATAACTTAATTATACATATTTAAAAACTGAAACTTTGTTGATTAATAATTTGATATATGTTGTAAATACTGTGTAAATTTTATCTTTCTCTATAAAATTATAAGTTAATTAAATTTTATTTTAAATGGGTATGCCCTCACTGGGAATATTGTATCTTAATAAATTTCGATGTTATTTTTATTTTGTCTAAACTGATTAATTGATAGAATATGCTGTAATAATGTGTCCACTTTATAAGTTTTTCTTCACAAATACTACAGAATAAAACTAGAATTGTGATATCCTTATTTTCTTCTTTTTTTAAGCATTTCACTCCAAGGAAGGCGGAAAGACACAAGCACACAAGGGCTTACAGAGAGTTGGAACGAGAGCAAAGAGGAGTGATGACGGAAAGGATGAAGAGAAGGATAGGAGATAGATCAAGGCATCTGGAGACATTGATTGACATTACATTTGAATAGTTGGAGATTATAGCTATCAGGGAAACAAGAAAAGGGAAGGGAGTTCCGCAGGTGAGAGGTGCGAGACATGAAGCTATTCTGAGTTCAAGTTTTTATTTTACAACAAAACAATTTCAATATCTGGGAAGCGTTTTAACAGAGGAGGGAAAGTGCAACACTGAAATCTGAAGGTGCACTGCGTTGTGAAAAATGCCTTCCAAAAGCTAAGCAAAGTATTAAGAAACAGGAAAATTTTGTTAGAAACAAAGAAAAGCATATTGAATTGTTACGTAATATCAGTGAATGCTGAACAATGATGGAGAAGAGATCCGAAGCAACAGAAAAGTGGTTCTACAGAAGGATGCTGAGAATATCATGGACCGAACATGTGCAGAACAAAGTCTTAGAGAAAATGGAAGCAAAAAGTAACATCTGAGAGAGTTTAAATATCTAGGGTATGTTTATATGATAGCAAAATGATAACAATATTGGCTTGGAAAATCTGATACTCACAGGACAGATTGAAGGCAAGAGGGAGAGAGGAAAGAAGGCATGGAAAATTTGATACTCACAGGACAGATTGAAGGCAAGAGGGACAGAGGAAGACAATGCTTAGTGAGCTTGAGCAATTGAATGGCCAAACAAAGTTTAGGAGAAATAACAAAAAGACTAAATTGATTAAGATCTACAAAAGGCAGGAAATTGTGGAGAGTCATGATCACCAATATCCTGCAGGGACACAGCACATAGAAAAAGAAATATAACAACAATTTCACATTCACTTTTATCTGTTTCTATAAGAGTTGCCATATTATATTTTTTTTAAATACTGTTCGACTAAGTTTTTTTTAAATTTTGCTACTTGTAACATTTTTGGCAGGATGTTACCAAAAAAGAAAAAAAGTGGACTAGGAATCTGAAGAAATTCATAATACTGGGCTTTGAAAATGTTGCTGAATTCACTTCTTATGCCAAATTTGATATGCCTAGTTCATATCTCTACCCAGAGAAGTGACTCACTACAGGCTTTTGAGAAATATAAACTGTCCCTCGCAAAACACAGTGACCCTTTCATCCAGAGACTCTGAAGTGCCACCAGGCATTTAAGTGCCTCCCGAATTTCCAAACGCATCATCAAGGACCAGCATACTAGCATTTATTCACTTTTTCAATGAAAACAATTCACAGATCCAGGCATCAGGAGATTTATAATGACAGCATAAATTATTTGGCCAGTTTATAAAAATCTAAAATACATCTATTAGAAGGGCCAGTATTGAATTTGTAAAGTATATATATATATGTGCGTGTATGTATGCATATGATCACATATACACACACACACACACATATATATAGACACACACCCATGTACTTCAAAATATAAATGATAAAAAACACTGATTTTATACAATAAATATTTATTTTTCAATATAAACTTCTCTTTGTTCATGAACAAGGTAGAAGACTATGTTGAAATAGTATATGAGTGTGAGTGTGTGTGTGTGTTTGGGCACTTGGATGTGGTGTAATGATTAACAAGCTTGTCTTGCTAGATCAATTACGACTGAGTAGCGAGTTCGATCCTCACTGGGTGCCTCACACTTTCTGCCTTGTGTCACATCTAAGCTATACTTAGAAAATCCTCCTTAGGGCGCCTTGTGGCGATGTAATTGTTAGCAAGCTTGTCTTGCTAGAACAATTACTGGGTGCTCCCTACTTTCGGCCTTGTGCCACAACTAAGCTGCGCTTGGAAAATCACAATATATATGTGTGTTTAATTAAAATGAAAGATGGTCCATGTGTGCTTCTTATAATATGTAGAATTAACAGGCTGGTTAATAAAATTTGAAGAATAAAAATTCAACAATATGATAACAATACTGGCAAAAAGAGTGATGATACTTATTATATATTAGCCTTTTGACTAAACTGAAATACAAAGAGAAAGATTTTAAAGTCAGAATTTTTGGACACAGATGTATCCTTTTTCAACATTGAAAAACGACACAGGTGATGTAGGAAACATAATGGTTAATACTAGACTTGAAGAGGTCAAGATTGTACTGATTAGGAAAAAATCCTGCCAGGAGTTTGTTCCACAAACCAGCTATTCTTGGAAAGAAGCTGTCCGAGTGGAACTTACTTCTTACTAATGGAATATGTTGCCATTTCTTTCTGCAGTAGACCAATTGCCATCCAAGGCTATAGAGCCCAGTCTGTCCTGCTATTTGCCCATAGCTGGGGGGGAGAAGAAGAGGATTCATACCTTTCCCAAGGGTATGTAAGTGAATGCAATGGATTCAACTGGAATTTGAACTTGGCTCTCTGATTCCTCAATCCGAGCCGCTATCTATTACTCCACGTCAGTCATGTATCGACAGATACATGATTGTCTAAGTGTGTATCACGCATGGCATATAACTGACTGAATGGAATATGTAGCATGGCAGGTCCCAAGTTGTAAAGGTCTGGGTTGGTGAGACCAAGGAATGTAGCTCTTCAGAACGCATGCCACGGAAGAGTTGGTGGTGTTAAGGAACAGGGTATTTGAAAAATAACTGATTCTGAACCTTCTCAGCTTGGCAAAGCCAAAGTATAAGAGGCTGATACCAGGGCTTGTTGAGTCTGCTAAGAGACGGAAAAAGAAAATATATTCAAGGGGTGTCCAGTGGTGGATGGGGAGAGGTAATTTTTAAGCCCAACATTTTCCATAGTGTCAGAGTAAATCAGATGGGTTTTAGTATAAGATGCAAGAGGGATTGGAGGAAGAGCAAAGGAAAATGCTGCAGAAAATGCGGGAGACAGAGGAGCAGTAAAGAAGACACCTCTTGACAATGGGGTCGAAGGTGAAGTCAGATCAATGTGTGTTTCTGAGCAACAGGCAAAGCTGATTTCCTTCCATAGAATCAAGCACAGAATTCCCTACCCTCACAACACAACCTCCACTTCTACCTTTCTTTATATCCTTACTGCTTGAGCTAACTGTGTCATGTGCAGGAAGAGTAGGGGGTGGCAGCATCAAGATAAAGAAAGTGGAATGATTAATGGCTTTGAACCTTTTAGGAAGGTTCAAAGTATAGAAGAGTCTGGCTTGCTGGGTTAAAGAGTGAGAGGTGAAACAGCACTGGGTGCACTAGGCCACAGAGAGCAGAGACAAAGTTGTGGGTGATGAGAAGGCACCAATCATAAAGCTGTTGATCAACGGAAATCTTTTTCTGAACAAGAACAGCTTAGATAAGAAACAAAATAATATTTACTACACTAATGAAAGTTTCCATTACTTAAAGAAGGTTTTTTTTTTTTGTTTTAATCATTTATTCTTCAAACAAATCCTTTTCAGTAAAACTGGACCTTCATGCCTGCAAAAAAAACAATGTCAAGAGAATGGGTTTTTCCCTTAACAACACTATTATTTTAACTACCTTCACTCCTCGACAATGCTTATTGGTTTAAAAAGTGATTAGAATTATAATAAAACCTAAACATGATGAAAGTGAACTTATATATTTTTTGTTCTTGAGAATTTACAACAAAAATTTTCAACACTATTTATTTATTAGATTGTTTATTTACAAGAATAATTTTATATTTACAACATTCTAAAAACTAATACTATTAAAAATAATGCAATATTTATCATTTACTATTTATACATATATAAATATGGAAACAATTTTTTATACATAAATTTATAAACATTTACTAAATTATGTGAACCAACTATAAGGAAATCCTTATATACCATTTTATAAAGCTCAAATCAATTGGCAATTAGCCAATATTTTGCTAACCATTCCAAAAAATAATATAATAAATAAAAAGTTTAATAAATAAATACTGTTTATTATTTTTGTTGTAAATTCTCAAGAACCAAAAAACTGTATAAATTCATTTTCATATATTTAGGTTTTATTACAATTCTAATCATCGCTTTTTAAAACACTAAACATTGCTGAAGGTAGTTAAAATACTAGTGGTGTTAAGGGAAAGGTCTAAGATTTCCAACTTTTCAATTCATGTGAATAAAGTGAAAAAAAAAGAAAAGAAAAAAGAAAACTACTATTTGTTAGAAGGTTGAAAAAAATTGCCAAAGAAAGCTATTGTGGTGGCCAGGGATTATATATCTTAGGCTGTAACGATATTTTTGTGATAAATGTTATCAACACTATTTCTTAGTGCATAATACAAAACATTTTGAACAAAAATTAAAGGCAGAAAAGTGGGGTCATGTTATACACAGTTACATGTTTTCAGAAATGTTTACTCATCTTAAAAGACCTCTTATTTGAAACAGCAAGATTTCAAATACACCTATTGATTGATTGATTTGTTTTCTACGGCTTATCAACCTGTTGCAGGTCGTTTAAAGCCAGAAAATAATTAAAATATGTAAGAATTTCTTTTTTGAGATAATAATGTTTAGTAATAAAGTCTTACTAATTAACCTATAGCTTGAGGGAGAAGAGTTGGATTCATACCTTCCTCAAGGGTACCTGCACAAGTGAATATAATGAACCCAACAGGAATTGGGACTTGGCTCTGATTAACAATTCCAAGCCATTATCCTTTACACCACCCATACATCCAAGCTTACAATATCTGGTATTCCCAAGCAGTCACCTAAAGGCTCGGTATTGCTCAGCTTTGGTGATCATATGGAAACTGTTGTTCCAATGCTATATGACCCATAAGTTGCAAGTACACTCAGTTAACACAATAGATAACGAAACACATACAAGAAAGGTGCTGATAATTGTTTAGAATAGGTATTTGTCAGCAATATTTGTTCTTTAGGAATCAGCATAATTGAACCAAAGAGAGATTATTCAGCGAAATTAATAAAGGGAATACACAAAATCTGTGAAGTTTTGTTAACATTAATGTTATAACAAAGCACCTTTCTCAAAAAATTAGAAATGGAAATTAGGAGAAGAAATATACAATGGCTAAATATCTGGTTCATTTCTATTCTTTAATATTGTGAAAAATTAAATATTTTAGTGAAATATATATATATATATATTGATAATATTAGTGGTATTGATAATTTTAGTGGTCAATATATATATATATATATATATATATATATATATATATCAATTTTCAAGAGGATAGAATCCAGGTAGAACCCAATGTCCAGGACAGAGTAAGAATATAATATAAAAGGCTCAAACATTAATATTAATGTTATAATTTATTACATTGGAATCATGATCACAATCCAATTCATTAGACCTACAAATTCAAAAATAATCTGTAGGTCTGAGCATCTTTCTGTAGAACCATATTTCTGTTGCTTCAAGTCTCTTCTTCATCTTTGAGATTGTCCAGCTTTCACTACTATATAGAACATAACAGTTCATTACTCTTTTCTTTGTTTCTAATGATTTTTTGGGGGGGGGGGGTGCGGGAGGTCATATTATAGTCAAGGATATAATTTATTCCCTGTTTTTTTTGCTATAGTAACACGGGGCCGAATTTTACTCAAGTTGTATTATACACAAGAAAATATGGTATATTTAAATTAAATTTTGTATGACATTTAAAATTTTACACCAGCATAGTACCTGTAAAAAATGACATGCTTATTTACGCACAAATCAAAACGGCTAAAGATGGAAGAATCTCTACACAACCTTTTGACTCTCAAGCAGAAATTATCCTATGTCCTCTCAGTCTGCACCTTCCCCACTGTACTAAAAGGAGTGGGGAGAGCCAAAGTGAATTCTTGATGCCTGTGATGTTCCAAAAAGGAAAGTCTTGAGGGATATGGGCAATTTCTGGCACCACACGTATGCATTCATGTAGAGTTCTTCTATGTTGTGATCTAGTGTCAAATGTACAATAGTGGGAGTGTGGGTAGGTAAATAAAATCTATGTGCACTGTGTAAAACGTGCACACACACACACACACATTATATATATATATATATATATATATATATATATATATATATATATATGAGAGATAACAATATATATATTTTTATATATCAAGAACAGTATTGGTGAAATTGTATGACAAAGTGGAGCTTACTTGTGATGTATTTTGTCATTCAGGACTTCATTTGTTATGTTGGTAAGACAATACATACACAAGACAGAGGGGGTGCTGGGAATTTTAGAATTTTAATGAGACTGACCACAACTTTGACATAAAAATGCTACTCACATCAAATGAGAAAATAATCCACTACAACGTAAATGTCTAGAGAGTACCTTAATCGCAAGGTCATCTATAGTAAATTTGCACCCTGACTCTTACAACATTTCACCATTTCTGGCAGACATTCTAATATCACAGTGTAGAACATGTTGTGGAGTAAATAGTACATTCCCAGTGACTATATGAACTAGTCCATTACTATAAGAGCTCCAGGTCAGAAGTAAGACTAGTAGCCATTTGGAGTCAGTCTTCATACTAACTATACAGCTGCCACGGCGAGTAGCTAAATCATTATGTATAGAGAATCTTTATATGAAGTACGTTATATAAAGTAAGAGTGTGCTATAAGAATAGCCAAAGAATAGTGGCATTATAATAAAATACCTACTTACAAAAGTGATAGAAAGAAAAAGAAAAAGACTAAATATATATATTCTGAAGAAGTAATTGTTTTTTTGATTTATTAATCCAGCAGATTTTATACTTAAAGGTTATTTTTAGTGTTTAAGCATATTTGAGTATTTATTTATTTATTAAACAGTATATTTATTAATTTTCATCTAACACCCTGAATATTCACGAAATCTTAAAGAAAAATATGGACTTTCCAGCAGGTTTTGAATCTATATTTGCCTTTGCAGGGTAAACTATCGTTAGATCAGACATGCTCTAGACCAACTCAACCACAGTGTCGTAAACCAGGCATAGGGCTTTATAAATGCAAATCTTTCTCACATTCTTGAAACATATCTGCTCAGTTTGGTATCCTAAAGTAAACAAAGCAATTTCTAAAGAAGTAATGGATGTTTTAAATTTCATTTAAAATGAGCACAAATAATGGAAAAATGCCCAATGTTTTTATATATATATAAACATACTTCAATATACATTAAATTAAGCCAACATTAAATAAGGGATCTTTCTCTATAGGGATCATATACTGAATGTGTATAAAAAAAAAATTAAAATGAACATAAAAATTCAGTTTGATTATTATAAATGATATCACCATGAGTGACTTGAAATTGGTTCCAGCAAACATGAGAATGCCAAAATTACCAAAAATAGTTACTTAAATATGCACAAAACACAATCCTTGAAAACAAATGTAACAACATTCGAAAGTACTCCGAGTAAAATAAAACAAATAAAAAAATGAACTTTGGTAAATTCGCTGATTATATAAAACAACTAAATTGAATATTTGAATAATTAACAAAAATTGGATAGACCGAATTTGTCAATATTATTCAACCAAACATGTTTGAAAGATGGATTTTATACATGGATTTTTTTCTAAATTCTTTTTCAAATTACATAAAAATGTTGTTTTGGTTGATGTCAAAACCTGGGCAACAGTAGATGAGTCAAACTGTAGTAAATTATGAAGAGAAGAAATCTTCTCTATTTGCAGAGGTGGACATTATTTTGTTAGAAATTGTCATCAAAAGGTGGAGCCCAAAATGCAAATTACAAATCGGAGATAGCAAAATCAAACAAGTACAAAAATTTCAATATCTGGGAAGTGTTTTAACACAGAACGGAAAGTGAACACTGATACCCGAAGGCGCACTGAGATAGCCAAAAATGGATTCTAAAAACTAAGCAGAATATTAAGAAACAGAAAAATTTCTTTAGAAACAAATAAAAGTGTGCTGAACTGTTATGTAATATCAGTCCTCCTATATGGCAATGAATGCTGGACAATCTCCTCAAAAATAAAGAAGAGACTTGAAGCAAAAATGTGATTCTACAAAAGGATGCTGATGATACCAAGATCTGAACTGATGAACAACAACAAAGTTATAGAGAAAAATGGAAACAAAAACTGTTATACTTAACATCAGGAAAAAAAAACAGTTAAAATTTCTAAGGCACATAATGAGGAAAGAGTGTTTGGAAAATCTGATACTCACAGGATATATTGGAGGCAAGAGGAAGTTTTAGAGAAAAATGGAAACAAAAAGGAAACTTATACTTAACATCAGGAAGAGACAGTTGAAATTTCTAGGGCACCTAATGAGGAAAGAGGGCTTAGAAAATTTACTACTTACAGGGCAGATTGAAGGCAAGAGGGACAGAGGCAAATAATGCATAACATACTTAGTGACCTTGAGAAAATGATTGGCAGAATTAGGTTTAGGAGAAATAACAAAAAGACAAAATTTATTAATAGACAGGAAATAGTGGAGAGCAATGATCGCCTATATCCTGAGAGACATGACATATAAATATGAATTTTCTCTTTTTAAAAATTGCATATTTGATACAAGGAAATGCTGAAATGTTACTGGTTCATCTGACTTCCTAAAATCTGACCAAATGACCACATGTTTTTATTTTTATTTTTATAATTTTAAAATCTTTTCTTTTTGGACAGACAGATAATGTTTCAGCACCCCCTCATGCTGGTTCTGATAAAATACAAATATAGAGTCGGATAGTTTCTTTAAAAATTGAGGGGAAAAAATATCAGAAAAAGAAATAAGAGAATGTAATGATGAATTCACAGGCCAACAGGTTGAATTCAGAAAATTTCACTGACAGAAAAAGTAATAGCAGAAAGCAATTTGAAAGAAGCCACTAGAATGGTAATAGGCTTGCTTATCTGGCAAGGCCTCACCCCACCACCCGAATGAAAGTGTGGTGTAGTTCAAGAGCAGCAGTGGGGGCTTAAATCCTGGCCTTTAGGATAGAGAGAAACTGCATGAGAGATCAGACAAGTTTCAGGCCATTCACACTGTGCATAGAATCAGTAATGTAATGTCACTCATAAAACAAAACCATTGCACCTGACCACTCATTTTATCCACCGGTCCCTGGATAAAGAAACCTGATACAGACAGTTTTTACAAGGAGGGGTAGGAAAGAAAGAAAGAAAGAAAGAAAAAGAAGGGACATTTATAACAAAATTTAAAGCCAAGGTTCATCTCTTTATCTGACTTGCATACTTATAAACAAGGACAGACATATTACACACAGAGTGAGTATGTGTTTGTGAGTGAGCGAATGAGTATGTGCAAATGAGTGTGTTTGCATGTGAGAGAAAGAGCTAGAGTGTGTGTGTGTGTGTGTTTTATGCTGAAAAGCTTTTAGTCCAACCAAGAAAAAACATTTAAAAAAAGGGAATTTAGTCAGACTGGGAACTTTTCAACACTCCCTCGTGTGTTTATATGTGTGTGTGTGTGTGTGTGTGTGTGTGTATATATATATATATATATATATATATATATATATATATATATATATATATATACACACACACACACACACCATATTTTCCACCATATAAGAAAATAATCTTAAGAAAAAAAAATCACTCAGTTTTATAGTACAATGGCTAGGTTACAAGTACTATGTTAACATGTAAATACTCTTCTTTAACACAAGAGACCCCTCCATGACCCCTAGAATTATTATATATATGTGTAATTTGGCAGCAACTTTTCTTTTAAACATGTTGTGTTGAATGTCAAAGACAACATAGTCCTGCATGTAATAATATAATATAATATTTCGATATAATTTTCAAATAAAAAGTCTCATTAGAAAATATGAGAAAATTCAAAAGAAAATATGCAGGACTATGTTGTCTTTGACATTCAACACAACTTGTTTAAAAGAATATATATATATATATATATATATATATATATATATATATTACTTCTGATGTTGTTATAGTGAACACTTCATATTTGAAACAGATGCCCATTATCGGTTTGCCCAGAAAAATCTTTGCAAAGAAAATGCTTACTCCAGTAGGGGTTGAACCTACATTACCTTGGAGGTGAAACCAACATTTGATCTCACATACTTTACTGCTTGGCAACAAAGAATATCATAAGGCTCTATTTTGCATGTCCTCTTCACATTATTTTTCTCATATGGTTGAAAATGATTAGAGTGAAATATATATATATATATATATATATATATATATAAGGGTCGTGTCAAAGCTTTTTTTCTTAAATATTTCCTTTTCAAAAATATAAGGGAAAGTTATATACTAGTATGCATTATAAGATATGGAGTATGTTGTCTATATAAGTACATATACATAAAATTTCCTATCATATAATTCAAGTACATGTGTGTACAGGCACACACAGCAGATTGCAGAAAATTTAATGGGCCAACCAACCAAGGATGAAAAAAAAATTATAATGCTTGATAATAATGTTTTGCTATTTTGCCAGAGTTTGTGAAGTGGGTCAGTTCCAAAATTGTGTGTGTGTGTGTGTGTATATATATATATATATATATATATATATATATATATATAATACCTTGCATTGATTGCACAACTCATGCCAAAGCAATTATCAAGTGCCGGTATTTTTTCTTACACTATAGAATATTTATATGCAATCACTCGCTTGTACATCTACCTATATTCGCCCATTTGGTTTTGTGTGTGTGTGTGTGTGTGTGTGTGTGTGTGTATATGAGATAATGATATATATTGTGTGTGTATGTATGAGATAATGATATATATTTTTATATATGAAGAACAACATTGGGGGAAAAATATATGACAAAGTGGAAAAATTTTCAAAACAGACCTAAAAATGTCTTAATAAGATAAAACAAATAATTTTCATATAATTACAGATTATAAATGAATAATCTTGTAAATTGATTAATAGCATTTAATATTTTTGTTATGAATTCTTAAGAAAGGCATGAATTCAGTTTCATATGGTTTTATTAAAATTCTAAAAATATTTTTGTTTTAAAACAAAAATTACTGAGGTATTAAATTGTAATAGTTTTGTCAAAAGAAAAATGAATTTCTGACTTTTATTTTTGCCAGGTTCTAAGTTAATCTTTCTCACAAATTTTTATTAAGTATATTTCAATTCATTGAATTGGTTTTTCCATTCTTTTTCAGTTTTATTTGAGATTAAAAATATCTCCGTACATATCAATAAAGAGGAAATATACATTGATCAATAAAATCCGGGTGTGTACTTTGTGTGTAGATTGATAAGGATGCTATTAACTGGGAAAGTAAATAAACTTTAATTTGTGCAGTAAACAGCATGAATCATGTTGACATAGTAATAAATTACATAATGAACCCTTTTTAGAAATTCCGACCTTGACTTCATTTTGTTCTCCTGTGGTCATTGTTTTCTATGTTATTTCACTGGCACTGAAATGTACTGATGTTAATATTAATCTCCTATCATCTGGTTCACACTACTCCCTCGTCTTTTGGACAGGAGTAGAGGTTATATCTTTTGTTTCCTGTTTAGGATTGGGTTTCCAGTTCCTTCTAAAGTATATTCCATTCTTTTTCACTGCCAGTAGCCCCTTGCATCTAAGTGGTATTATCAACTTTCTTGGGGTGAATTGATTAAAATAAAATCTTAGTCTTAATATTAATAATTGTTTTTAATCTCCTATCATCTGGTTCGCACTCCTCCCTGGTCTTTTGAACAGGAAGAGAAGATTATCTTTTATTTTCTGTTTAAGTTTACAGTTCCTTCTAAAGTCCTTTTCATTCTTTGTCACTCACAGTGGCTCCTTGCATCTCAATGGCATTATTGCCTTGCTTGGGGCGAATTGATTAAAAAAAAAAAAAAAAAAAAAAAAACTACAAATGCATGCTGGGATTTCTTCTTAGCCAATAAAAAGGGTCTTACTCACACACATTTTTCTTTCTTGCTTTGAAGTGAGAACTTGACTGTCTCCCTTTTGCATGTGAATGCTGTTTTGTTTTTTCTTTGTGGACTTTTTACTTTGTTACTGTCTTATAGTTGCTTTGCTTTGCCTTGCATTACATTGTCTTGTCTAGTATTATTTTGCCCTATCCTTGTTCTTCCTTTTCTTATTGCTATTGAGAATTTTATCAATTCAGCTTACTCATGCTGGATCCTTCAACATTAATACAATAAAAATAGAATGCATGACTGTACCCAAGGTTAAAGGAATAATTTTAACCAAAATTTTATCTGTTAGGAACTTCTTGTTAAAATTTCTTGAAGAAACATTCAGAAAAATAGATTTATCATCGGAAAATTAATATGGCATCAGATCTGAACTACAAAACGTGAACTCATTGTACACAGATGCTGTTTATCACCGTTTTCTTTCCTCACTACAGCTTAAGCAATGTTTACATGATCAATGCCAATATTGGTTTGAATCAAAAGAACGAGAACTATAAAAGAAACTTTAAAAGATGATAAAAATAATTTACCTGCATTAATTCTAAGAACTGGCACTTCAAATTCACACAATAACAACAACACTGCCTTTGTCAGAGTCATGTGTCCAGTGTTCACCCTAAATGACAAAGAGAGAAAACAGATGTTAAAAATGATCATATATAAATTATTTTGAACAAAATAAAAATATAATAACTGGAAAAACACAGAAAAACAGTTTAGAGAAGACTTTTCATTGACTACTTTGTTTAAGAAATAATTCTAAAATTGTATTTAGTTAGTAAAAATTTAAATTTAAAACTAATTATCTTTGTATTATGATGCAAAATTCAAACTGATGTTTATCGCATTTCATCTCACCATCCTTGCTACCCAACACCCACTGACTCCATGAATAAAACTACCATTAGTCTGAAGAAGTTCCTTCTGAGGATGAAACACGTTACTTAAAAGGTTGTTTTTTTTTTATTATTTTGCCATTCATTTACACAAACTAGAGGGTAAAACTCTGGTTCCATCCCCAAGATAATTATTAAGTTTCATATCTTTGGCTTAATTAACTACTACTACTAAGCTAGGATGCTGAAAACATTAGTGCATGGATTCCAATTCTTTAGAGAAGAAGGAGGTTACCTAAAATTTTAAATCCACCAGCCGTAAGATTAATATTAGCTACCAAGGTGGATAAGAGAAAAATATTTTGGAGGAAACTATGTAGTAAGGGGTTATTATTATTATTATTATTATTAATGAAGAAAACCTGCAGGAAGAAAAAAGTCCTTCTGGCTCAAAGTGAGCTAGTAAATTAATTTTGGAAAAAGCATACAATCTTCAGTTTTTAGGTGATTCCTCAAAATCCAGAAAGTGAGCCCAAACTTTTGGCCTATAGTGTGTGTGTGTGTGTGCATATGTAAATGTGTGTGTGTGTGTGTGCATATGTAAATGTGTGTGTGTGTGTGTGTGTGTGTGTGTATATATATATATATATATATATATATATATATATATATATATATTCATGTGTGTGTGTGTACACACACACACACAGAGACAGAGATGCATATATATATATATATATACATACATATATGAAATCAAATAATGATAATTCATTTTAAGAATATTTGATAATTCATTAATCACCAGGTGTGACCAGGTAGAATTCCACAGTCAATTGTCGCTGATGAGGTTAATTGTTGTCTGTTATTGAACAATAGTCATATCTGCATTTAAGGAAATATGCATGCCAATGGAAACTGAGCCTGCATTCACTTGGGGAGAGTGAAAGTGTTCGTTATGGACCTCGGTTCATGCCCCAATAGTCATGCTACAAGTCAAATGTACCATTACTGGTTTGTCATCATTACAAGTGACCAACATGAAAGATGACAAATGAGACAGGAGCAACAGGGAACGGTGTCAGCATTTTGTGCTGATTGATGTGGTTAGGAAACGTGGCTATGAAACTATATAGAGAAGAAGAAGCAAAAAGTTTTAGTCAGATGAAGAAGGCTCAAATGCTGAAGAATCTTCATATGATCAAACACTAAAAAGTATATAAATGAAAAATGTATTAGGCTTGGTTCTCATATAAAGAGAATCAAGTCGGTAAACACATTTATAAACATACACATAAGAGTGTTAGAGTTACAATGGTACAATCATTAGTGACACAAGGAGATAAACTTGCAACAGACCAGATATGGCAGCAATATTCAATGCATGGATGAAGGGTAGATTAATAAATATGCAAGATGGATTCTGACAAGAAATATTGTCTGGCATCATTTACAGAACAGTTAACAAACTTTCCAAGAAGCAGGTTTAGCAAGTGATTCAATATTATCACTCCACTTCATATCTTCTGGAGGTTAGTAACAGCCATGATGGAAGACAAAATGGATTCTCTATGATGATTTAAAGATAGCAGTTTCATTTTACATCAGAGTTGGAACAGAGTAGAACAGATTGTTCAACCAAATCTAAGTACTATTATACATTGATCTATCAGACCAACTTTATTGTTTGGTACCTTTTATGTGCCATAGGTGATCATGGCTCTCCACAACTACTTAACCTTTGTAGCTGTAAACAACTTTTAATTCTGGCATCCAATTCCACAAATGTGTTAGTTAGGTTACTCCTATTTAGTATGTTATTATACTAATCATGTTTAGTGTTTCTACAAGAAAATTTCAGTACATATAACTATCACAATCTCATCATTCCACTAAATTGGTGTGCATGTATGATTCATATTCTATTCTCTCACACTATCGCTTGTAGAACTCACTTCCGGCTCTCCACTTTCCTGTCAACTTTGATCTTCAAAAATTTAAATGCAATGCCAATCATCTTCTTCTATCTCCTAGAACCCTGTTCTTTTATTGCCCTCTCTTCTCAATGTTTTCCTCAGATTCTTTCACTCCCAACAATCCCTTGCATCTTAGTGGCTTTATCACCTTGCTTGGAACGAAAAAAAATACTCAACTGAGTCATAGACGCAAATGAGTTTTATACACTGTTTTTTTTTTTGTTTTTTTTTTATATGCACTTTACACTGTTTAAAGATAAAGATCAATTTCCATTTTTGCTTCAATTTTAAATGCTTGGGGTTGACTGATCCATATAAATATTTGAAGAAAAGTCAATGACTGCAATCAGAAGACTTTGTATAAATACAAATGAAACTTTCCAGAAAATTCTTTAAAAGACTGACCAATATATAAGGGGACAAGATAACAGCACAAAAAAGATTTTTCTCTTTAAAAACACTTTGCCTTTTGTTCACCTAATTAAAATCTATCATAGCTTAGGACAAAATAGGTTAATTCTTCTTTGCAGTCTGGCTGTAATAGCCAGGAATAATTAACATCAATCAGGGAGAATGTTTTACAATAGGTATGGCAATTTTACCCTTATATCCTGCCATACAACAAAATAGAAAATTTTCAGTAGATTTAGTAATCTGTCTTTTTTTGTGTTACATTCCTTCACGACTTGAGCCATCATAACTCTCCACAGCTTTCTTTTACTTTTTTAAACTGTGCATTGCTATGATTGTTCTTAGGAAGGACAGGGTAGCTTGCTGTTGACTTTCTGCAGTTTTAAGTTCTATTACACTTCTCTTAGACTGGTTGCCAACCTGTTTCTAAAGAGCCCAGTCTATCCTGTTAGGTAGTCCATAGCTGGGATGTAAGTGATGGATTCATGCTTTTTTCAAAGGTATTAATACACAGTATACACTAAATGCCTCAGTCTGAATTTTGTTTACCGATTTCATTTTCCATGATTTTAGGCCACATGCAACACACACACACACACACACACACACAGAGGTTTCATTGAAAATGACTGACAAAGCACTGCAATTAAGCTTTTTTTCTTGCATGAGTACAAGAGAATACCTTTTTGGACAAAGTGTTTAAGAACTGTTCAAATCATCTTTGAAGCCAAGTGATATCCTATAACGTATTTGCAATATGCAGACAGTCTCTCAGAATGAAAACGTGTCTATGGCTAAGAAAACAAAAAAAGATTACTATCTAAGACATATTAAGGCAAACAAAAACATTCTTGATAATAGCTGAAAGGGCTCACACCCAAACATCATTTGCTATAGCCAAAAAAGAAACATCTTGTAGCATGCAAAAAAGAAAAAGAAAAACCTTAATAACAATGGCTTGTCAATCTTCTACAATGAAACCTGTATAAAAGAGGGATTGGTGTACAAATATATAATTATATGCAGAGTGCAATGGGCAAATTTTCCCCATTTTACATTTTTATTTTGCACATATGTGTTGTTTGTTTTTGATTTTATCGACTTCACAGTATAGTAGGGTCAGTCGCTAAAAAGACCAAGACACTATTCACTCTACCAGGAATTTGGAAACAGCATGCTGTACTGCTTGGTATTTGTGCCAGAAGATCCAATATGAACATTTCAGAGTATTTGGGTGTCAATCTGAGGACAGTGCAGTGGAATCGGAAAGAGTTGGATGAGTAATGGTGATTATGAAAGTGTTTGGGGTGATATGCCTCCATTCATCTTCCTACAGGAACTCAAACTCAACATGAAGGCCTACATCAAGTGCCTTGAGGAGGTAGTGCTGCCTTGCATCAAGAGAGTGGCTACTGGAAGACCCTATGTCTGGCAACAGGACTCTGTACCATGCCACACAAGCAGGAGAATTCAGTCATGGCTGTCTGACAATCTTTGTGACCACATCACTCCTTACATCGGGACACCTAACTCCCCAGACTGCAACCCCTTGTTTATTATGTGTGGGGGTGCAGTTGAGCAAAAGACCAATAAAACTGCTAGTAAAACCAAAGAAAGCTAGAATTATGGCAGTATTCTTCAAGTTAAACAAGAGTTGCAGAAGTTTCCAAAGTTGTCTGGAGGCCTTCATTGAAGCCAGTGACTATCTTATTAAATTTACTCTTTAGTATTTCAATATGTTTTTCATATAATTTTGGTAAATATATCTGTTAAAATGAGATGTCTATATTATTTTCATTTTTGCGTAATTTAGATGACAAGTTATCCATCACGTCCTGTGCATTCTATAAATATATATGGAGAAACACCTGCCACCAAGGTATAACTAACTTTGAAAAGAATTATCTCAACCATGTGAGAGAATTAAGAACCAACACTAAATCTTGGGCCAATATATAAGCCCATATGACGGTCAACCTTTCAGCATGTCCCTCATGTGGACTTGTTTGCAAATCCTGTACAGAATTGATATCTCATATGAAAGATAAACATAAAAACTGAACTGAAAGACACTTATACATTGAAAATGACAGGAGAGTCCATCATCATATATATATATATATATATATATATATATATATATAATGTGATGATAGACTCTCCATATATATATATATATATATGGGAGAGAGATAATTGTTCATATTTATCTATCTTCCAAATATACTTTTTTCATTAATGATTCAGGGGTGAATTTGTAAAAGGAATCAATCATTAAAAACTGAAAATTAACTGAAATTCTCATGAACTTCTTAGGGGATATTGACAGTTGAAAAAAAAAAAAAAAAACTGCATTGTAATACAAACTGAAAAAGAAAACTATATTATATCTGGCACAATATTCTGTAATTAATCCTCTTTAAAATCATAAAAAAACTTTTGTGATAAAATATAATCTTTAACCAAAATACTAAGCCATTATTTTTATATTTCTTTTTATTGTAAATAGAATTGTGCTTTTGGCCAATGATTCTACCTATATTTTATTCAGTTTAACTGATTCATCTATTTTGGGGCAGAGCCATCTGCTATGATTGATTCTTTTTGTCAGTAAAAGATAACATCAGTACTGTTCATCATTTTGCTGTGACATATTTAAAATCAACAACAAAAATGTTCTTTAATAACACTAGAAAGACAACAGATTAAAAAAATTGTTTTTAGTCTTAATTTTTGAAATCAGATTACATGTGCATGTGTGGGAGTTTGTTTATAGATAGATACACTACACTTCAAAATGTTGAAGCCACCACCAGAATTAATATGGGATGAACTTGACAGAAGAGGGAAACCTTTCCATCCAAAAAATGAAAAAGAGTTCTTAAGAGTCATTGAAAAAAAGAATGGAATGAATTAAAATACTTTGAGAAACTTTTCCAAAGAATGCCAAGGATTGGTGCTGCAGTAATCAAGGCTAAAGGAGGATATTCTGATGAGAGTCAAATTTAATTATAAAATGGGTTTTGTCATAATAAAATTTTTAATAAAAAATGATTTCTTACTTTTTATTTTTAACCATCTATAACAATTTTCTCTTATTTAAAGTAGAAAACAACAACTTTATGGGCCAATTTAAAAAATTACTAGGGTTGGCTTCAAACTTTTAAACTGTAGTGTGTGTGTGTGTATATATATATATATATATATATATATATATATATATATATATATATATATATATATATATATGTGCATGTATACACTATATACATACACTTCTGTAGGGTGTATCTCTGTGTCTATGTATACATGCGTACACATTTATCTATTTATTCTTATTGCAGTGCAATGGGCAGTGAAATTGAGCACCAGGGTGATTGAAAAGTAACACCCTATTTTATGTGGCCAGCCAGGAGCCTTGACTTAACACCTTGTGACTGACTTTCTTTGGGGTTGGTTAAAGAAGCAAGTCTATTATACCAAACCAAGACTTTGGAAGAACTTGAAGGGCAAATACAAGAAGTTATGTCTTCCATACCACAAGATTTCCTGGTGAAATCAGTTGACATGATTCCTGGAAGGCTCGAGAAGCTGGTAGCGAAATCTGGTGTCCGTATCTAATTTTAAATAAAACCTCATGCTGAACACTTTCCTCTCATATCCTTTTCTTGTAAAAATTATAGTTAATAAATAAATTGTAAGTATTTTAAAATGGAGAGTTACTTTTCAATCACCTTGTATATATATATAGATATATGTATATATTAAGATATGTCCTATTAAATAATTTAGACAAGTTTTGTCTACTTATTTTTAATAGGATCATCTGATAATTACAGCTAAGTTTCTTAGTATCCTCATTAAAGGAAGAAAGAAATTACTATGTTGATGCATATCCATTTTATTCAGAGTACTTTTGACATTAGCACAATGCCATCATCAAACAATATATATATATGGGTGCATGGTTAAGTGGTTAGAATGCTTGCTTTCTGACCATGAGACACGTGTTTGAATCTCACCAGGGTTGATTTGTCAGGAAGGAAACTTCCTGATGTTATCAGTCTGGAGGGGGCGATCCCAGTGTGCGGCACCTTTGGAAAGTACCTGAAAACCATATCACCGGTTGACCCAAGTCTTGTGAGTGAAATTGCGTAGATGGAACACCGGGGGGAGGGGGTCAACAATATTTGTGCTAGTACAAAGTCACAAGTCATCATGACCATGGGTTTGAGTGTGCTGGCCTTGTTCAGATTGTTGATCACACTAGATAACACGCTCTTTCCCAGAAACTGTAACTAAGGTCTGCTCAACATAGTGGCAGTATAAACCACAGGTGGGCTTTGTGGGTGTTGAACAAACACAAATGTGCCCAAGCAAGCATCTGCAATCAGGGTTGGCTAGCTGCCGTAATAGCATATATATATATATATATATATATATATATATATATATATATATATATATATATGGGCATATTTATATTTATGCGAGTATACCAATTTTGCTGATATATCAAACACAGATTCAGAAAAAACAAAGAAATGAGAAAATTATGCTGGTATTATGCCACAGGGACCGTTTACTGAAGCTTGAAATGGACAGCTCTGTTTGGGATAAGTTGCAATGTCTAGTTACACCCCCCTACACACACATATCCTTATAAAGCATGCATTTTACTGGCTGACAAAGTCCTGTAATGCATTAGGGCTGTAGGGAGCACCATATGTACTGCATCTATGTGTCTAGAGCAAGACAGTATACCTCTCTTCAGGCTGGTTTTTGAATTCAGAATTTTTCTTCTCATAGACTAGTTGCCACCTTAAGGCAAGAGAGATCAACTCTGCTATTCTATTTAATCCATAGCTTGGGGGAAGGGAGAAAAGATGGATACATATCTTTTCCAAGGGTATTTGTGTGAAAGTTAATGTAACAAATTCAAAGTTGCCAATTCTGTTTCTGAATTGCTAATAGTTGCACAACCTGACCCCACCAAAAAATATGACCCCACCAAAAAATACACCAGAAAATACAATGATACAAATGTATATAACAATTAGCTAATCAGAATTATTATAACAGATGAAGAGTTATGCAATTTAAAAAATTATTGGTTATTCTCATCTTCTACTTCTTCTGTACCAAGAGAACAAATATGGATGCTCATTGTAAATAGGATGCTATTCAGTATAATTTATTTTGACTTAAAGTACAAGTAACCAGAACTTCTTTGCTACTTAGTGCAACTAGACAAATGTCACAAGTTCTGTGACCTACCAGGGTCGTAGGGGTACCACATGTACTACAAACCATAGTAGCAATAGTGTATCTAAGGCAAGATAGCTTGATAGAGTCCATCTGTCTCCATGCTGTTTTAAATTAAATTTTCCTTTTCCAATACTGATCGCCATCTCAAAACAAGAGAGCCCAGTCTGTCCTGCTATTTAACCAATAGCTGGGGTGGGAGAAAAAGGAATTCATAGCTTTCCTAAGGACAGTTGTTTGAAAAAGAATGCAATAAACACTGCCAGAATTTGAACTCAGAATTTGATCATTTCTCTTTCTGAGTTGATATCTGCTGTACTGTTCTCACATCCAACATATTCAATACACATAGGTATTACATTATATTTGAAAATCAGTCCAAATTATCAAATACCACCTGTAGTTAAGCTTGGGATTGTTTTCCTGAAGAACATTTTGAGAAGAGAAGATATATTTGTTATACTGAACCAACTAAGACAATTCTTCCAGAAATGTCCAAGATTAGCCTCAAACACCAGATAAATGAACAGATACTACACTTTGATTTCTATGTTTAAAAGCTAGTAAACAGAATTTCTAACACTTTTGCCAAGAAGAGGACAATAAACATTGGCTATTACAGATTTCATAATGATCTTCAAAAATTAAAATGTAATATTAATTGTTATCTACTGTCTTCTTGATTATTGTCCTCTTGTTCTCTCTCCTCAATAATGCTTCAGTTTTCTAATTCTTTCATAGTAACTCCTTGCGGCTTTACTGCCTTGCTTGGGGTGTTTTCAATTAAAAAAAAAGAAAAAGAAGAATATTACAGATTTCATATTGTCCCAAATATGAAACATTCGTTTTAAATTCAGGTAAGCTAACAATTACACCATACCTGTTAAATATACCCCCTCCCCCATTATTGAATTGTGAGATATGCATACCTGACCATAAAGTAAGCACCTGATTATTTTTTTTAATCCACAAGTAATGAGGAAAGTGATGGTAGGTGAAGAACACTTTGTATAAAGGTAGAGTTCTATTATTTTTATATTATTTATTTTTGTGTGAAGTGCGCAAGTAGAAACTTTGAGGTAAGGGGACAGGTTGCCAAACGAGGTAGCATAAATACTTGGAAATGTTGAATAAAAGAGATAAGAAAAAAAAAAAATCTGGGTGTGCCAAGTAAATACAGAATAGAGGATTCAAGGCAAACAATCAGTGTAAAATGGTATAGCAGAAAAGGTGAGAGCCGGGTGGAGGGGGGGAGGCTTGCCATGGACATGAATATGGAATGAAGGAAAAGAATGGATAGGAAAAGGTGAGAGGCACAGGTATGAAAGTAAATTTTAACTCAGTGTTGCTTCTTGGTACATATTTGCTTTTTCAGACTACAAAAATCAAATCTCAAAAGAAATGGGAGTTTGCAAAAAGAGGTGAGCCAATATATACAAAAAAATTGATTTTCAAGAAAAGTGTTCTTGTGATTATAGTTAGTGGATGCACAGAATAAAATTGAAATTTGAAAAGACAAGGAGAAAAATGGGAAAAAGAAAAAGTTTTCTAAGTACAGAAGATGAAATAAAAAGCAATAAAATTTTAAAAAGAAAGACGAATTCCTAGAAAACAAAAATAAAAGTGTAATAATAAAAACTCATTTTTGACAACAAAACTATATAAATAAGAATAATTATTTACAAAAATAAAAAAAGATGAAAAACAAAATATATAAAAAAGGAGTGGATAACAAAGGAACTGTTATAGAAATTGATTAACAATAATAATGTGTACTTCTTTAGTCAGGTATGGTCAGAGCGAGGCAGACGGGTATGGTCGGAGCGAGGCAGACGGGTATGGTCGGAGCGAGCCAGACGGGTATGGTCGGAGCGAGGCAGACGGGTATGGTCGGAGCGAGCCAGACGGGTATGGTCGGAGCGAGGCAGACGGGTATGGTCGGAGCGAGCCAGACGGGTATGGTCGGAGCGAGCCAGACGGGTATGGTCGGAGCGAGCCAGACGGGTATGGTCGGAGCGAGCCAGACGGGTATGGTCGGAGCGAGGCAGACAGGTATGGACGGAGAGAGGTAGACGGGTATGGTCTGAGCAAAGCAGACAGGTATGGACACAATGTGTACTAGTTCGATGTATTTGGTTCTTCCAAAAATTGCAGATGTTTCTGTACAAGCCTACACCCCTGTAATCAAATACGTGCATGTAGCATGGATTTTTGGTTCTAAGAACTGGGCTGTTGGACAGTCAAACATCAAACACAATGCAGAGAGCCAGTCAGTTACAATCATTATATTCGTATACTTATAAATGGTAAGCGCTATATTTGGGCAGTCAGGAAATATTACAGATTTATGATTGGGTAGAGGGGGGGTTAAACAATGACAATAGCATTAATTTTAGAATAGAAAAACTTATTTTTGTTTGAATAGTATAGATTTTGTATTGGAATAATATACAATGAAATTGTTGGCGCCAATTTGATAAGAATTACACCTAAGAATGTACCCTGGCCAAATTTAAAGACAAATCCTGCTGATGCATGTTGAAATTTCTTCCTAACCAATAAAAATGAACAATTTTCAGTTTCATCCCGTGGCATTCATTTTATTTTTGCTCATTGTCCTGAAGTCAGAATGCTATAACTGCTTGATAGTATCTCTTTTAGTTTAGTTTATTACTGCTGCATTGCTTTGCCTAGTTTTGACTTACACACACACACACACACACATATATATATATATACGTGCACACACATATATATATATACACACACACACACACACACATATCTTTTGCTTAGCATTACTTTGTCATTCTTTTCCTTATTGTTCATTGAGAACTTTGTCAATTACACTTGTTGAGAATTTAGTTAATTACACTTAACCATAGCCAATTACTCCACATATACAAAGAAATATATACAATATACAATGAAAAAAAAACAATGTCAATCGTTACCTTCTGTCTTCTTAATTTCCGTTTTTTTTATTGTTCTTGCTCCTTAATAATGTTTACCTTTTTCTTATATTCTTTCATACTCAGTAACCACCTATACCTTAGCGACTTTGTTAAGCCAGATGACTTACTGGTGTTTTATTTACTTATTTATTTTTTGGCAATAATTGCCCAAATCAGTAATATTAATTTATCTAAATTTATATATGCAGTGATGCTGATATGTTTTTAATGTAGTGAGTCCCCATGACCCATAGGTGGTGATCTGTGTGTGTCTCTATAAAATTCATGGGTCCCAACTAATGTCTCTTAATAAATTTTTGTATTTAACTGCAGGGCTGCAGAATAATTTTTTTTTTTTTTTAACATTGTCCCAAAGAACAATTTTAAACATGCTCCAAACAAACAAACGTTTCAGATTTTTGGGGTGTCAATCTGAGAACAGTGCAGAGGATTCGGAAAGAACTGGATGAGTCTAATGGTGATTACGAAGGTACAGCAGCTCGGAAAACTCATTCTGACCATTCTGATAAGAAAAGAACTTCCAAATTTGTTGGCAAGGGCCTCAGACTCAACATGGAGGCCTACGTCAATGCCTTGAGGAGGTAGTGCTGCACTGCGTCAAGAGGGTGGCTGCTGGAAGATCTTATGTCTGGCAACAGTACTCTGCACCATGCCACACAAGCAGGCAAATTCAGTTATGGGTGTCAGATAATTTCTGTAACCACATCACCCCTTACATCTGGCCACCTGACTCCCCAGACTGCAAACCCCTTGATTATTGTGTGTGGGGTGCAGTTTAGTGAGAGACCATCAAAACACTAAAGATGAACTGAAGGCAAGGATTATGGCAGCATTCACCAACTTAAACAAGGAAACTATCCAGAAGAGATGCAGGAGATTCCAAAGTCGTCTGGAGTCTGTAGTTGAAGCCAATGGCGATTTTTGAATAAATTTACTCAAAATATTTCAAAATATTTTTCTGTAATTTTTGTAAATATATCTGTTAGAATGAGATGTCAGTGTTATTTTCATTTTTGCGTAATTTAGATGACAATTTATCCATCACACCCTGTATATACAAATTAGAAATCATTTGAATTTAAATGGAGATTTCTGTAATTCTATTTTGCAAATCTGGCAACATTAGAGAAGTGAAATAGAAGAGTGTAAAGATAATGGCATTTCACTGGTCAACAAATTTTGGGTGCAGTGGGACAAGAAAGAAGGTCTCTCTATTTATGATAACTCAAGTTTAACGGTGATCTACACAGATCAATCATTGGACAAAATAAATGAGTAGGAGGTGGTGAAGGAAAGATATGAAAGAGATATTAAAGGTCAGCTAAAATGTCATTCTTTCTTCTGTGTAATCAGAGTAGAATAATTAAAGGAAATTAAGAGAGGAATGAAAGAAGAGAGGAATGAAAGAAGAGAGGAATGAAAGCAGGAAGAAAACAATTTTTTTTTTTTTTTCACTCATCAAAATGAAAGAAATTAATTCTGTGAGATGTGGATGAGGAGAGAGGTACAAATGGAGACATGACAAGTGGGAAAGTTTCTTTCAATTTTGAAGGGATAAAAGTAAGAAGGTAAACAGGATTGTGAGAAATGAAAAACATGTAGAAAATATGATTATTTGAAAAGAAAAAAGAATAGACTACAAAAAAAGGAGTTAAAATAAAAAATGCAGAGGAGGAGGGGGAAAGAAGAGGAGAGAGAGGAGGAGGGGGAAAGAAGAGGAGAGAGAGGAGGAGGGGGAAAGAAGAGGAGAGAGAGGAGGAGGGGGAAAGAAAAGGAGGGGGGGAAGAGAAGGAGGGGAAAAGAGAAGGAGGGGAAAAGAAGAGGAGGGGAAAAGAAGAGGAGGGGAAAAGAAGAGGAGGGGAAAAGAGAAGAAGGGGAAAAGAAGAGGAGGGGAAAAGAAGAGGAGGGGAAAAGAGAAGGAGAGAGAGGAGGAGGAAAGAAGAGGTGGAGGAGAGAATAGAAGAGAAAGAGGATGGAGAAAGGAGGAAAGTAGAGGAAAGAGGAGGAAGAAAGGGGATGAAAGAGGAGAGAGGGGTAGGAAAAAAGAAAGAAGGAAAGAAAAGAGAGGAGTAGGAGGATGAAAGAAAAGAGAGGAGGATGAAAGAAAAGAGAGGAGTAGGAGAATGAAAGAAAAGAGGAGTAGGAGAATGAAAGAAAAGAGGAGTAGGAGAATGAAAGAAAAGAGGAGTAGGAAGATGAAAGAAAAGAAGAGAGTAGAGAGAGTGAAATAGGAGAGAGTAGAGAGAGTGAAATAGGAGAGAGTAGAGAGAGTGAAATAGGAGAGAGTAGAGAGAGTGAAATAGGAGAGAGTAGAGAGAGTGAAATAGGAGAGAGTAGAGAGAGTGAAATAGGAGAGAGTAGAGAGAGTGAAATAGGAGAGAGTAGAGAGAGTGAAATAAGAGAGAGTAGAGAGAGTGAAATAGGAGAGAGTAGAGAGAGTGAAATAGGAGAGAGTAGAGAGAGTGAAATAGGAGAGAGTAGAGAGAGTGAAATAGGAGAGAGTAGAGAGAGTGAAATAGGAGAGAGTAGAGAGAGTGAAATAGGAGAGAGTAGAGAGAGTGAAATAGGAGAGAGTAGAGAGAGTGAAATAGGAGAGAGTAGAGAGAGTGAAATAGGAGAGATTAGAGAGAGTGAAATAGGAGAGATTAGAGAGAGTGAAATAGGAGAGATTAGAGAGAGTGAAATGGGAGAGAGTAGAGAGAGTGAAATGGGAGAGAGTAGAGAGAGTGAAATAGAAGAATGTAGAGTGTGTGAAATAGGAGAGAAGAAAGTAGAGAGAGACAGAAAGAAGAGGAAGCAAAAAGAAAGAAAACAAAAAAAGAGGGGGAGACAGAATACAGAGAAAACCAAAAATCAAGTAGTATGAAGTGAGAGCAAAAACAATATCAAAATTTGAAAGGGAGAAATGAAGAAGGAAAAAAATAAAAATATACTAAAAGAAATAAAAATGGTAAGAGTAAGTGTGTGTGTGTGTGGGGGGGGGGTGATTTACAACAACATGTAATTGTAGAAGACATCAAGGGGAAGGGATTTACCCTTGGCACTAATTGCCTGAGAATCTAAATCCAAGGCTATTCTCTTTGCAAAAAGGCGTTAATGTGGAGACAGTTTTTATGGCTGAAGCCACACCAATTGATGTCCAGTGGGCTGCAGGCAATCAGTAGGAAGTAGGTCAATATGGGTCAAAGAGCAGGAACTGGACGATGGATGCAAGCAGTGTGAGGTTGTGCGGGTCTCTACAGTAGAAAACGCAACAGCTGCTAGAAGAAGAGATACATGGCGATCATGAGTGCAGGGGAAGGTCCTCTTTGATCTTACAAATGAACAGAGAGGTCTGGGCATTCAATTGTCAGAAATTGGGCTGCATTAAAAGAAAAGGGCTGCGTTTACAACTGGACTGGAAATTGTTGTGCTTTACTCCATCCTTTTTTGTGTTTTTATTTGTTGAAGAGGGAATTAGTGTTTATTTTGGCTTGTCTGGGGGTTAGGATTCCTTATCAAAACAAATAATATTCAGGAAAAGATACCAACGAGGGAGATGTCTGTACTTGTAGGCAGCACTGACAGTTTTTTTTAAGAGCAGCAGACTGGTGGCTGAAAGGCCTAAAGTTTCAATTATAGAATCAATAATGTTTATAACCATCAAAATACAATCCCCTGGGAAGGCGAGGAACAACATTGGAGCATGGGGAAAACTTTAGGTTTCAAGTTTGCCACAGCACAAAAAGAAAAACTGATTACTAATTGGGGTAAATTCCTACCCCAAATATTTAATACTTGTAAAACATTTTTTTCCTAAAGCTATGTATGCATGTCTCTAGAGGAATATTTACTCAGCTTAGTTCAGTCAAAAGGCCACTGTAATAGGGCAGCCTCTTTAAACACACTGTAGAAATAGACTCAGAGATGGGCTTGTGAACCGTCTTGCTCTGCTTAGCTTTCAATGTACAGCCAAGAAGGGGGGGGGTCATGTTTTCTGGGCAATGCCTTGGAGAGGTCTCTCTAGTTTCACCACCAAAGAACAGAATTTTTACAAACAGAGTGCTACCTTTATCTTGCAAGATAAATGGATGACGACTAAATAATAATTCTTCATCCCAGAAATTCAGACAAATTTCAAGACTTCGGCTGCTATTTTGGCTCACCCTATATATATATATATATATATATATATATATATATATATATATATATATATATATATATATAATTATAAACAATCAAATAAAATGTATTTCTTCTATGCTTCCAGAACATAAGCAATTATGGCTCTCCACAATTTCCTGGACATTAGTTCAAATGTAAATAATGATAACTCCACATCAAAGAGATTACGAGAGAAATTAAATCTAAAAACCTTAATCTGTCCTTTTCTTTCTCTCATTTACATTATTTACATTGTTCAGACTGTTGTCCTCATCTTTATTGCCATATTCACAACGTTTCGGCCATTATACACTCCGGTCTTCTTCAGGTGATATACATTGGAATTTGAAACCGAAAATTTTATTTAGTCCACAGGAGAGTACAACAGCTGACACATTGTGAATATGGCAATAAAGATGACAACGGTCTGAAAAATGTGTAAATAGTTAGAATACCTCAGATCAGAAATATAGACAGATATTTCACTCATAGCTAAAGGATAGGGGAAATGGATTTCTATCCTACACATCCCCAAAATATGCACTTTTTACTTCCCCATTCCTTACAACAATTTCACTCAGTAATCCTCTACCTTGAGTGGCTCGTGGGCCTTGTATTAAGTGAACTAACAGTAAAAAAAAAAAAAAGGAAAAAAAAAAAAATTCCGGTGAGGGATAGTACAAAGTAAATACAAACAACTTTGGCTGGAATTGAAACTTGGCTCACCGATGCCGTTTTGTTTCCATAACCATCATGTCACCTTCACCTCAGTTAGAAACCCGATCATTGTTTGCCATAATTGTGAATTATTATGGGACCAAGTTGCTAGCATGACAGTCAAGATGAATTGCCTTACAGAACCAAAGGTTTCGAACATGCTCTTCTGAAGATGAAATAGTGTAAAGTCTATGCGAAATAACCCATCTAGGGTTTGAATTCTGTTTGCTGATTTTATTCTCTAGGCTATTAACCACTAGGCTGCCTCCACACCCTCCTTAATCAATACGGGATTCATAAAAGTTGGAGATGTAGTACTGGTTGAAGTTTGATATGTCTGTTGGCCCTAGAATTAAAGGTCTGTTAGCATTGTTGATAGCAGCAGTCATAGAGGCAGGAAAAGGGGGAGAAAAACCCCAGACAGACCCGAGGCCAAGAAAGGGTTAAATAGTAGCAGTAGTGGCTCTCTGCAATTTTTTATATTTGTGTTAAGTTTGTTGAAAGTTCATTCATTTGGAGATCCATCTTATAAAGTAGTTACTTTGTCTTGTAGATAAGGTTTTTGCATTTCGCAATTTGCACGTTCATAACACATCATTTGTCCCCAACTCTTTTCCGGGCTTCTTGGTTGCTTGTACGAAGCCAAATTTTATTGTTTTCTTATAAAACATTAACTCACAATGACTATTTCAACAGGATTATAGTTATTAGTTCTCCAGGATGTTGCCATGGCGATTGCTTTCATTGGGGAGGAGGAGGAGAGAAGATACAGGTCAGTGTCTCTGATTGTGTGAACAATAGCAATAGACAAGAGGCTTTTATGAGCACAATATGAAGATGGAGAATTCAAGCTCTGGGGTCTAATGGCTAAATGAAAAACAGAGAGAGGGAGAGATGTACGTGTGCACGGTAAGAGTGTACGCATGTGAGTTTGTAAAAGTTAAAAAGAAGTTGCATGTACACAAGAGGATGATTCCTAGATCATTACAAGTTTGTGCAGCAGAGAGAGTATACACGAGAGAGGGAGAGAGAGAGAGGAGCTGTCACAAGAGAGGGAGAGAGAGAGAGAGAGAGAGGAGCTGTCACAAGAGAGGGAGAGAGAGAGAGAGAGAGAGGAGCTGTCACAAGAGAGGGAGAGAGAGAGAGGAGCTGTCACAAGAGAGGGAGAGAGCTGTCAAGCGAGAGAGAGAGAGAGAAAGAAAGAGTATGTGTAAGATGGAGAGAAAGAAAGAGTATGCATGCCCGAGAAGGAGAGAGAACGAGTACGCACGAGAAGGAGAGAGAACGAGTACGCCCAAGAAGGAGAGAGAACGAGTACGCACGAGAAGGAGAGAGAACGAGTACGCCCAAGAAGGAGAGAGAACGAGTACGCACGAGAAGGAGAGAGAACGAGTACGCACGAGAAGGAGAGAGAAAGAGTACGCACGAGAAGGAGAGAGAAAGAGTACGCACGAGAAGGAGAGAGAAAGAGTACGCACGAGAAGGAGAGAGAAAGAGTACGCACGAGAAGGAGAGAGAAAGAGTACGCACGAAAAGGAGAGAGAAAGAGTACGCACGAGAAGGAGAGAGAAAGAGTACGCACGAGAAGGAGAGAGAAAGAGTACGCCCGAGAAGGAGAGAGAAAGAGTATGCCCGAGAAGGAGAGAGAAAGAGTACGCACGAGAAGGAGAGAGAAAGAGTACGCACGAGAAGGAGAGAGAAAGAGTACGCACGAGAAGGAGAGAGAAAGAGTATGCACGAGAAGGAGAGAGAAAGAGTAAGCACGAGAAGGAGAGAGAAAGAGTAAGCACGAGAAGGAGAGAGAAAGAGTAAATGGCAATAGATGGTGCATTAGAAAGAGCATTGTGTGTGTGTAACTATTGCATGTACCTATGAAGCAAAAATGTATGCATGCATGTGAACACGTAAAAATCAGAGAGAGAGAGAAAATAAACAACAAAAAAGCAAAACTATTAATAGTTAATGAATATGGAAGAGTTGAAAGATAAAAACAAGACCAACCATTCCTCACACAATTCACACTTTTGAGAATAATGCAGCCATAATTGACACATATTAAAAGAAAAAAAATACTTTAATAAAATATATAACAAAAAGAAAGAGATTAACATTTAGTTTTAGTTCTTCTGAGGATTCTGGGATTTGCTAGTGTTTTTTTTTTGTTTTTTTAATTACTTTTGTTTACATTTTTGTTGTTTCTTTTTTCTTTTTTTTTAAACCTGTGATGAAAATATTGTCTTTGTTTCAAAATGTGTTCAATCACTTTTGTTCCAATCCAGAAGTGGGAGAAAAACCAATAAAATAATAGTATTAAAAAAGAAAATAAAGAAAAAAGACACCCATAGGAAACTAAATAAGAGAGGAGGCCTCTTTTGTTATCAGTGGACAGCCATTTTCAAACTCCCTTCCACTTCTTTTAGTATTGCCTTTTTCTTCTCCTCCTCCAACCCATTCTTCATTTTTCAAACATTTCAAACAGACTAATCGATACAATAAGAGCAAATTCCCCAAGAGGGAATTTAACGAAGGTGTGTAAGTTCAGTTCTGATCAGAGTTAGCGTGATTAGGATTACGATATTTGAAAATGTGTGAAAAGCTTTATAAAAAGAAGAGACATGGGAGAATAATAAAATGATAAGCAAATATGTACAAGATCTGAAATTTACACACACACACTATTTAATAAATAAATGGAGCATTTACTCAAATATGAGTATCTGCTAAAAATAACATTTTATATATATAGATATTATTTAAATGTTATTTTTAGCTGATACCTATATATATATATATATATATATATATATATATATATATATGAAGAAATATAGTCTTAAAGTGTGCTATATTTATGGGATAAAGTGCTCAATATCAGAGATAGAGCGTGTGTAAATATAAACGTGAACATAGAAGTCAAAACTTAGAGGCGACAGTCTGTTTCATGCTAGTGCAATCGTCAGGCAACTAGTATATATATATATATATATAGGCAACTATATATATATATATATAGGCAACTATATATATATATAGGCAACTATATATATATATATAGGCAACTATATATATATAGGCAACTATATATATATATATATAGGCAACTATATATATATATATATATATATATATATAGGCAACTATATATATATATAGGCAACTATATATATATATATAGGCAACTATATATATATATATATAGGCAACTATATATATATATATATATATATATAGGCAACTATATATATATATAGGCAACTATATATATATATATATATAGGCAACTATATATATATATATATATATAGGCAACTATATATATAGAGGCAACTATATATATATATAGGCAAGTATATATATATAGGCAACTATATATATATATAGGCAACTATATATATATATAGGCAACTATATATATATATAGGCAACTATATATATATATAGGCAACTATATATATATATAGGCAACTATATATATATATAGGCAACTATATATATATATATATAGGCAACTATATATATATATATATATAGGCAACTATATATATATATATATAGGCAACTATATATATATATAGGCAACTATATATATATATAGGCAACTATATATATATATAGGCAACTATATATATATATATATAGGCAACTATATATATATATAGGCAACTATATATAGGCAACTATATATATATATATATAGGCAACTATATATATATATATAGGCAACTATATATATAGGCAACTATATATATATATATATATATATATAGGCAACTATATATATATATATATATATATACATATAGGCAACTATATATATATATATATATATATATATATATATAGGCAACTATATATATATATATATATAGGCAACTATATATATATATATATATAGGCAACTATATATATATATAGGCAACTATATATATATATATATATATAGGCAACTATATATATATATAGGCAACTATATATATATATAAATATATATATATATATATATATATATATATATATATATATATATATATATATATATATATATATATATATAGGCAACTATATATATATATATATATATAGGCAACTATATATATATATATATATATATAGGCAACTATATATATATATATATATATATATAGGCAACTATATATATATATATATATATATAGGCAACTATATATATATATATATATATATAGGCAACTATATATATATATATATATATATATATATATATATATATATATATATATATATATATATATATAGGCAACTATATATATATATATATATATATATATATATATATATATATAAGAGAAAACAAGAACTGTTGATGAGACCAATGGACAATTTGCCAAAAACTAAAAAACTCTCATCCAGATACAGTCTTGGATAAAAACAACAATACTGAGAAAGAGAAAAAAGGCCTTAAAGCAAACACTTAACTACTCAGTAAGGTGCTCGAAACCTAGATTTCCTAGACCAAGGAAAAAGCATTTGACAACATTAAATCCTATGAGAGATTGTCTCAAGTCATAATCTGTGTTTCACGTGATATTCATACAACTATATATAGTTCAGCTAAGTTTGTTAGAAATTAAAATTAAGACTGTGTTATGCCAATCTTCCAAATCAGTATATGAAATGTGTTTTACCAAGGCTGAGACATCAAATTTTAGCCTTCACAAGCACGAGACAGGTTCAGATATTGCGTTCATGTATTTTTACTTACACATGCCCAAACAAACATCAATATATACTGATAATATTGTTCATTTTTAGAACATTCTTATTTCATGAACAAAGATTCTTATTTCATGAACAAAGATTCTTCTTCCTATATGCCGTGTCCCTTCAAGACGTTGGCAGTCATGGCTCTCCACACCCTCCTTCCTCATTATGTACCCTAAAAATTTCCACTGCATCTTCCTGATAGTAAGTATAAATGTTCTTTTTGTTTTCATTTTCACTAAAACTTTGTTGTCGCTCACTTGTTTTTTACCCTGGTATTCTCAGTAGAACCACATTTCTATTGCCTCAAGTCTCTTCATCATCTATGACGAGATGGTCCAGCATTCACTGTCACTGACATTACATAACAATTCAGTACTCTTTTCCTTTGTTTCCAAATATTAACATATTTAACATCAGAAAGAGATAATAGAAATTTCTAGGGCATATAATGTTGAATGAGGACATTTTGCTACTCACAAGGACATATCAAAGGCAAGAGGGACAGAGGGAAGGAGAGAATAATCTATCTAACAAAATTGTGTAAACTGTTGGCAGAACAGTTTTTAGGAGAGATAGCAAAAAGATAGATAGACAGATTGTTTATTTAACCAGCATATCGACCTTCGTTGGGCCATTTAATGCTGAAAAAGTTTTTTTCCAAAAAGTATAGTTGGTAATATTATTTTTTCAAAAACGTATATCTGGCAATAATATCTTTTCAAAAACGTATAGCTGGTAATAATATTTTTCAAAAACGTAGAGCTGGTAATAATATTTTTTCAAAAATGTAGAGCTGGCAATAATGTTTTTCCAAAAACGTAGAGCCGGCAATAATGTTTTTTCCAAAAACGTAGAGCCGGCAATAATGTTTTTTCCAAAAACGTACAGCCGGCAATAATATTTTTTCAAAAACGTAGAGCTGGCAATAATATTTTTTCAAAAACGTAGAGCTGGCAATAATATTTTTTCATTTTCGTTCTGGTCTTTTGTGATCTTTATAAAAAAGCAATTATTTTGTTGATAATATTTATCAAATATGCGGATGTAGTTTGTCGTCATACCCCGGACGCGGACGTAGTTTGTCGTCATACCCCGGACGCAGACGTAGTTTGTCGTCATACCCCGGACGCAGACGTAGTTTGTCGTCATACCCCGGACGCGGATGTAGTTTGTCGTCATACCCCGGACGCGGATGTAGTTTGTCGTCATACCCAGGACACGGATGTAGTTTGTCGTCATACCCAGGACGTGATAGCAAAAAGAAAAAAATTACTAAGAGCTACAAAGGACAGAAAGTAGTGGAGAGCCATGATCACCCACTTCCTGAATAGAAGAAAAAGAATTAACATCTATTTTCTAGAAAAAGTATTTCAAGTGGTAATAAAAAGAGATTAATCATTGAATTTTCCTTCTTTATTTTTTTCCTTTTAAACTAAAAAATTGCATGAGTAGCATTTGACACTGTGTACATTGTGTGCCATGAATATTAAAAATCGAGAAGAAATAGATTTTTGTCAGGAAAGGAAAAAAAATAACAAAAAACATTAACAAGATAATAGAGATATGTGTGTGTGTGCGTGTGTGATTTATTTGAGTGTATCAGAAGTATTTTCAATTGCATGCTTTTTTAAGCATACATAATGCTCTGTATATACATATATCTTTCTTCTGAACGGTTTTTTAAAATGTTGATAGGCTCTCCATTATTTTGTGTTTTAAAGCAACATGCCTGACAATTGACGGTTGTGATCAGTTCTGGATTTTATTTCAAGGGACAAGACACCGCTTCAACCAGTTTTGAGCAGTACAGTCAAATACTGTTTCATTTCCTTCCACTGACAAAATTCTTAAAATACCTTCAGTGGCTCTGAAACCCAGTTTAAAATGACACCCCCAAATTTTCAATCTCAATCTGACATTATAACACCTGACTCACTAGTGGAATAATACTAGCAGATGGTATGAAAGATATAACTATATTATATTATTAATATCAATATTATATCTAGATTTTAGATGTGTATATAAATAAGGTTTAGAGCAGAGGTTCTCAATCAAAGTCCAGATAGATCCTGGGTAGCATTACAGGGGAGTACACAAAACAAAATAGAATTTGGGAGTCTGTAGAGCAATTTCATTTTGGAACAGTTGTTAGAACTGAGAATTGGAATTTTTACAGTAATCAATGTCATATTGAAATAGTAAAAATAGAAAAACAACTCTAAAACTATCAGAAAACGAGATCAAGTGATGTAAATTAGCGTCCCTTTTAATCTAGTGAATGTTTTGATTATAAAAGTTGAATAAAAACCTAAAAAAGATATAAAGGAATGATTATATATATATATATATATATATATATATATATATATATATATATATATAAAAGAAAATTATATAAATTAATTTAATATATTAATAATAAATAATAACATTAATTTTAAATATTAATAAAATAAAATAAAACATTAATAAACTAATATAAAATATTAAAAATTAAAATGTTGATAATAAAATTAATATAATATATAAATTATATAAGGATTATATACAAAGGAAAGATTAACAATATTAAGCTCTTCAGCAGCAGAGGCAATTTCCGGCAAAAGCATCAACTCTGAGGGCCTATATATAAATCAACTTGTCACAAGCAAATCACTTCAGTTTTATGTTAAATGTCATTGTGACAAGTTTATTTTCATTAAATTAGTTTTACTTTAAAATAAAGCATATACATTTACTATTTCTATAACACTATTCCTAAACTTATCTATTAATAAAAAATAAAATAAGCCTTTTTTTTTTTTTCATCGAATGCTTATGGGATCCACGAAAAAAAAAAAGTGGTCGATAGATAAAAAAAAAAAGGTTGAGAACCACTGAACTAGCCACAGTTAGAATGTGTGCGACAGGCACTGAAGCAGAAGGAGTCAGCATTGGTTAATCACAAGTGTATACAGTTCTTCCATAACAATGCCAGGCCTTATGTGGTACCGGTGGCCAGGGATATCATACAGTGACTTGGCTGGAAGACACTGTGCCATCCACCTTACTCCCTGGAACTTGCACCAACAGATTACCACCTCTTACATTCCCTGGACAACCACTGTTGTGGGAAATCCTTTGCAAATGAGGCAGACTTGTGGCGGGTAGATGTTAAATACAAGTTTATTTTCATTAAATTAGTCTTACTTTAAAATAAAGCTTATACATTTAGTATTTCTATAATAAATTTCCTAAACTTATCTATTAATAAAAAATAAAATCAGCATTTTCATTGAGTGGTTATGGGAGTTCACCAAAAAAAAAAAAAAAAAAGAATTACAAGTGGCCCATGGCTAAAAAAAAAAAAGGTTGAGAGCCATTGCTTTAGAGTAAAGGTCTGTATGAATGAAAAGAATTTTGATATATCAACTATGGCTGTATTGGTCTTAACTGATTGGAGATGTTAACATGTACATGTTATATTTTGGTTAATTAAGATTGGCTACAGTAAACATCTGTTTTGGCAAAACAGATTTGCTTGTCAGGTGCCTGGCCATAACCAGTTGGGCATGTCCCCCCAGAGTTTACAGACTGTGCATCTCAGTTTAGGAGTGGGAGAAGTATGGGGAACATTATGGCTGGGTTTCAAGAAGTCTATTTTTTTTTTAAATTTCAAAGGAGGAGGCAGCTAATATGACTTGGGGGGTCACAACTAGATACTTGGAAACACCCTCAATTGGAGACCATCTCAACAGACTGGGTCCCAACTGTGCTCCACCTGCAAGGTTAGGCATTGCTTTTTCCAAAACCTATCACCATATCAGGCATACTTGGCTGTGATACGTGTGTCCTGGTGGGAATATTGGCTATAGTTGCCTCCCCTTCGTAAAGAAATGGTCAAACCTCACTTATGGCTAGTAGTCAAACTGCAAAGAATAAAGCTTCAATACAAGCTTAAACCTTCGTTTGTTTTTTCTTTAGAGAAAGAAAAATTCTGGGAGTTACTTTTACAAAAATGTACAAATCATTGTCTATATTTCTGAGATGAAGTATTGTTACTATTTACACTATTTACATTGTTTGAACTGTTTTCCTCATCTTCATTGGCATATTCAGAACATTTCAGCCATTGTACACTCTGGCCTTCTTCAGGTGATACATGCTGGAACTTTGAACCAAACTGACTTTATTTAGTTCAAGGGGGTAGATTGTTCTTATTCCACATGCCACACTTTTTTGGATATCTCGGTTTCTGTTAATTCTATTTAGTAACTGAACACTAAGTTTTTTGTTCCCTCTACTATGACCAGGTATTGAACTCGCAACACTTTGGTCAAGTCACTTTTTTGGATTACTCAACCGACGCTTTTATCCACTGGGCCATGTGTCCATCAGGAGAGTTGAGTCACTAAATGGAATTAAATGAAACTGGGATATCCCAAAAAATATTTATTAATTTGAGAACAATCAAAAATATTTATACGGTTAGCTGTGAAAATCAAGGTAAAGTATGGAGGGTGCTAAGTGATGTAATTTAATGACTAAAATGAAAGTGAGTAAATGTTATTGTTGAATTTTTTTCTTATTTGTTTATATATATTTAGTTACTTTTTTATTTTTAAATATTGTAATTATTATTTCTTATTTTATTTTAATTTGATGAATTATTATGTATTTATTTAATTTAAATAATGGGTTTTGATTTAACTATTATTTTTTTTAATTTTTATGGTTGTATATGTTGGCTTGGTTTGGGGAGGGAGTATATCTTTCAGGAAAGGAGTTATTTGAAAATTTTAAATCTGAATTTTTACAAAAACACACATGCATGCATCTGGCTATATTTATAAATTTTCATCTGTCAGTTTCTCAAGAAGGGAAAATTCCTGAAAGAAATGAAGTTTGTATTTGAACAAAGTAATTCAAACTAAAAAAAAATACCTCTTAGAAAAATCATCATCTTCAATTTAATGAATCTTAACAGAGTTCTTTTTTACACACAGCTTAGTTGTAGTATGTGGCACAAGTATGGGGCATTCCGTGAACTCATTATTGAATGAGAGGTGGATTGTATTGGACAGGATATTTCAATTTTTATTTTGCCCCATTTTATATACTTAGGTCCAGTCAGGCAAAAAAAATAAATAAAAAAAATTTTTTTTAATGATTTTGTGTCAATTTTTATTTTTTAATTAATATTTACTTTATATATATATGTGTGTGTGTGTGTGTGTGTGAAAGAAAGAAAGAAAGAAAAGAAAGAAAAGAAAAGAAAAGAAAGAAAAGAAAAGAAAGAAAAGAAAAGAAAGAAAAGAAATAGTGGAAAAGAAATAGTGGAAAAGAAAGAAAAGAAAAGAAATGAAAAGAAAGAAAGAAATACTGGAAAAGAAAGAAAAGAAGTGAAGAAAAAATAGTGGAAAAAAAAAGAAAGAAGGAAAGAAAGAAATAGTGGAAAGAAAAGAAAGAAAGAAAGAGTGGAAACAAAGATAGAAAGCAGCAATAGTGGAAAGAAAAGAAAAGAAAGAAAGAAATAGAAAGAAAAGAAAAAGTGTGTGTGTGTGTGTGTGTTCATAAGAGTCATAGAAGGAAAAGGCATGTCAAGTAAGGAGTAGGTCTTATCACAATTAAGTAGGCACAAAATTCTCTTCCTTGACATCTTTTTTCCTTACCCTTCACATTTTTTTTTAGTTGGTCTTCTAACAACTGTCACCCTAAAAGAACCAAACACAAGGAGAGCAGCTGGGATATCACACCTGAAACAAAGGAACTAACACCACACACACATACAAAAAAAAAAAATAAAATAAAATAAATAAAAAAAATAAAAAATAAATAAAAATACAACAACAAAGAGTGTAGTACAGATAGGAGGTGAAGCAAGAAAACTTATCTCTTTCGAGATCAGATTTCAGACAAACTGAAACCAACTGCATAAATACAAGAAGGATAGGCAAACAGAACACAAATATTAGATAAAAGATAAAAAACATTTACTTGTATTTCTTTTTTAAATATATTTTACAACAAAGAGAATATTTAAGATATTTGGTGATGTATTGAATACATTTTCTCATGTATAGTGACACCAAGTGTTGGAAAACAAATGTTTTTAAAACTATTTTTTTTTTCAGATTAGATGTTTCTGAAAAATATCAGGTGACACTAAAATTCACCAGGGTACTGAGAGATGCCAGATACCCAACATGTGAATTACAAAACAGAGATACCAAAATCCAGCAAATACAAAATTTAGATATGTACAGAAAAATACTTGTTGACAACACCAATGTACTACACCACAAAAAGAAAAATAAACAAAAACTTTAAATTCTCAAAGCCATCTATTATCAAAAGCAACCAACACTGAACAAAATTTATTATGAGTATAGTAGCAATGTTTTAAAATGCATTTGAATTTACTAACATTTAACATCATTTTGCAAATTTACCATTTTGCAGTTTGGGACTGAGAAAGCTTGTTTACAAAACATTATAACCACAACGGTTAATTTTACAATAATTACAGCAGAGTGCATTTGAGCAGGTTTGCAAAATAACTATCATAATGATTACAGTTACATTAAGTTTGTCTTCACAATTCACCCCTGAGGATGATCGTGGAGGAGATTGAAAGTACTCGGGTTAACAAAAAATATGGCACCTTCCATGATGAATTTCAAATCAACATCAAGAAGACAATTAGAGAACTAGAAAAGATTATTATAAAAATAAGTAGTCATAATATGTCTATATTATTTAATGAAATATGCTTGAATAAAGATATGCTGTGTGTGTGTGTGTGTGTGTGTGTGTGTGTGTGTGTGGGTGGGTGGGTGAGAAAGTGAATGCAAGTCGAGTTCAGTTCCAATGTTGCCACCCTGCACATCGTTTTGTGCGTTTCCAAACC
>OZ038514.1:33890080-33892580 GCA_964036315.1 Acanthosepion esculentum
TTATAATTGGTATCACACCATGCAAGGCAGTGAAGCCACTAAGATACAAGGGGTTACAGGGTCTGGAAAAATTAGGAATAAAAACATTAATAATGAGCTGGACGAGGAAAGAGTAATCAGGACGACAGTAGGTAGCAACTGACATTGCATTTAAATTTTTACAGATTAAAGTTAGCTGGAAAGCATAGAGTTGGAAGGGAGTTCCACAAGTGAGAAGTGCAAGAAAAGAAACTGTTAGCATAGAACTTATGGCTACATCTGGCCAGCTCAACTGTAAACTGACGAGATCTCGACACCAGTCTAGTACTGCACTTAAATTCAAAAAGTCTAAGTACAATCATGAAGAGCTCATCTGAACAATTACCTTGAAAGTATTTATAGAAAAATACAGAGAGGCAACCTTACGGCAGTGGGAAATTAACTGAAGCCAACTGCTAGATCAGGATTGATAATATGGCTGATTCTTCTTTGGATTTTATCAAGGATCTCAAGGTAAATAACAGGAGCACCAGGCCATATGTGGCAGCAGTATTCTAAGCATGGACAAATGGTAGTCTTATAGACATATAAAATAGAATCTGGAAAGAAAAATTGTCTTGCCTGGTACAGTGAACCAACTTTCTTAGCAGCTGACCTAGCAATGGATTCATAATCAAAGTAAACATTAGCTGAACAGGTACCTCAGCTCTTTGAGGACAAATTTAAAAAAAAAAAAGAAAAAAAAGAAGGTTCTTCCTTCAAACTACTGTCTTCATCATTGAACCCTTTACTTAATCTATGGTGATAGATTATTCTTGTTCCATTATCCCTGCCTAGAAATATCTCATCTAGTTCTTATTTAATATTGATAGGTTGTTATTTAACCTGTTTCCACTGAGTTTAAGTCTATACTAAAACAGTCTAGGGATTGAACTCACAATTACTATTACAAAAACCAACAGCTTAATCCACCAGATTATTAAATGCCATTAAACTCATGGTGCAATAGAAACCTTTTCTTTCCTTTTGCCTCGAGTAATAGTAATAATGTTCATGTTTCAAAATGTAGACATATGGACTCTCAGGCCAACAAAAGACATATCTTTCCACAATCAATTTTGTTATTTTATTCTTATGGAATAACATTTTTTATAAAATTTCATTCTCTCTTCCATGGTGTTTTCTTTCCGTTATCATTTTGTTTAAAATTGAGTCGTTTTGATACCTCCTTGTGAGATAGAAATACCACTCCAATGGCATTAATCCTTTTGCCAAGAACTAAGCAATCATTATAATGGAAGCTCTAACTAAAAGCCAGAAGAGATTCAAAATAAAAGTACAGACAGTTTAATAATGCCTTAGTTTTATGAAGTAGAGAGTAAAAGGAAAAAAAGTAGAGAAATTATAGTAAGGAATGAAACAATTTGAAAAAAAAGAAACTAAAATATAAAATTAAAAAAGAGTTAAATATAAATAAAATGTTTGCACAAACTTTAAAAATACAAAATTAAAGGAGACTTAAAATTTAAAAGGGCTAAAAACTAAAATTTAAAATAAAATACAAATTGTGTGTAAAATGAAAAATCAACCATACAAAGAAAACAAAAAGCAATGAAAGAAAATGCAAATTGGAATTTTATCTTGAGAAATCTAAAGATGACTAAAAGTGGAAAGGGCAATAAAACACAAAGAGATGTTATTTAAATGAAATCTTTGGTGATTACAAAAATGGTGGGGTATAGGAAGAAATGTGGCACCAAAAGGGAAGTGGCAACATGGAAAGACTCAAAATGGCATGGGGAAGGGGACAGTAGTATTATTATATCCACCCCCACAACAACTGAAACATAAACTAAAAAGAATTCACTAGTTAAACTTACTGGATAGGTCTGTGGGGGGAGGAGGGGGTCACCCGAACACATACACAGACTCATGCACATGAGAGAGAGAGATCAACTGAACACCAATAAAGAGTGTATAAATTGTTTCTTAACTTAATATAAAAATAACAAAAATTAGAAAGTAGTCAATTGTTGAGACCTCCTGATGAGTGGACTGAATGATTACAAACAGGTTTGTCTACAAAACTCTGGAGTTGGTGAGCTGACAGCCAGACACCAGCACATATGATTTGATTATAGTGGTGAAGGTTTTGTGCAGAACCATCCACACTTTTTGAAGGGCCAAATACAGAGACCTGGTGCACTACGTGCCACAAGGTCCCCAAACGACCCTCCACAGGTTTTGAATTCAGAGTTGTCCTTCTCCTATACCAGTTACCATCCAAGGCAATAGAATCTAGCCTGTCCTGCTATTTACCCATAGTTGGAGTGAGAAGAGGAATAATACCTTTCCCAAGGGTATTAGCACATAAGTGAATGTAATGGATTCGACTGGAATTTGAACTTGACTCTCCGATCCTTCAATCAGAGCCGGTATTCACTACTCCAGCATGCCTCCTTTATGTGTGTGTGTGTGTGTGTGTGTGTGTGTGTGTGAACACACACACACACACACACAC
>OZ038514.1:33897580-33952580 GCA_964036315.1 Acanthosepion esculentum
ATATGACTATAATAATCTCATCCACATGTAAAAAGGCTAAAACATTGGAAACATTAATGATAAAAAAAAAGCCAACACTCAATAATATCAACTATGAACACAGCCACAATGTGCTGACCATGTTTGGAAAATAACAAAACATTCCTGTCACTACACATTCAGTTAAAATTTAAAAAAAAAAAAAATCCTTGATAATGGCTAATAGAATAGCTGAAAGTGCACGGATATATAAAACATTTAGACAGTTTTTACACACTATGTCCAAAAAAGAAAACACTTATATAAACACAAGAAAAATTGAATAAAATGCTTAATCAGAGTATCTTGTTAGTCATTTTCAATGAAATTTGTATAAAAGAGGTATTGCTGCACAAATACACAATATATATTTATCATTTTAAATGTTATTTTTAGTGGATACTCATATTTGAGTAGATGTTCTGCTTATTTATTAAGTAAATTTATTTATTTTAGTCTGGCGGACTGAATGTCCAAGAAATCTTATTAACAAAAAATTTATGCTCTCAAGCAAGACTTAAACCTTTGTCCCTCTGGGCAAACGGAGATACCATTAGATCTGGTATGCTCTGAGCAAATGAGCTACATAGTACCAGATCTCCCAAAATTGTTCATTCACTGCACTGGTTTGGTATCTAAAAGTAAACAAAGCAAATGTGAGTGTAAGAAGGAAATTTTATCTGCAAGTTTCACTGAATAAGTTTTGATCTATAATAATTTATATACATTATTGTATTAAGTGCATTGACAAGAAAGGACAATATAGTAAATATTGCTCAGGCAATTGAATGTCTTAACTGTCAACACGTCTTCTTCAGTTTTCCTTGAGAAAAACAGGAAGCCTCTTCCTCATATTTCCTCCCCTGGAAGATGTGATTTCCTTTTTTCTTATGAAATATACTTGACAAAGAATGAATTGGTGGAAAACGTGTTAATGATATCAAGTATATAAAGAGGAAACTCAACTGTACAAAAAACATTGCATATATTAATGACACTTTTAAAGTAAAAGACAAAAATATTTACAGTCAATATGGACTTGAGATAGTCATATAAGGTAGATTATGTTGTAACATAAATATTTGTTATACAAAAGAAATGATCTTTTTTCATGAATAGTCTCTTGGCATATTGATGTGCTTATTGATGTATATTATATACACACACATGGGCACACACACACACACACACACACACACACACACACACGTGTGCGTGCACCATATTCAAAAGAAGGTTTTGGCTCAAATTTTCAATATATACCATCTGAGGTAGCTTGGAGTGTACAACAGTCGAAATGTCAATATGGTAATAAAGATGAGGGCAACAGTCTGAATGATGTACATAGTGCAAATAGTTACAATACCTCATCTCAGAAATATAGACAGATCCTGAAAAATGCCGGAGCATACAATGGCCAAAACGTCGTGAATATGGCAATAAAAATGAGGGCAACAGTCTGAATGATGTAAATAGCTATAATAACTCATTTAGAAAAATGGACAGATCCTGAAGAAGGCCACAATGGCTGAAACATTGTGAATGTGGCAATAAAGATGGGGACAACAGTCCGAATGATGTAAATAGTTACATTACCTCATCTCAGAAATATGGACAGATCCCAAAGAAGACCGGAGCATACAATGGCCAAAACATTGTGAATATGGCAATAAAGATGAGGACATCAATCTGAACAATGTAAATAGTGTAAAGTGATGCTTGGACTACAACAGAGACTTTCATTGAACTATGGTTTGGTTTTAACCACAATACAGCTGAGTGAATGGGTCAACATACATTTTGTATGAGACCTGGTTTATAAAATAAATAAAATTAAAGTGAAACTTTCAAGTTTTCACTTGTTTAGCTTCATGCTTCATCACTCAACTATGGCTAAGTGCAATAATAGCAATAAAAATGTAATGGATTTTTTTTTTTTAGTGGCCTGTCATATGGTAGTGAATTTGGAACATTTTGGGAAATTTTTGTTCCTCTCCCCCTCCTGTGGTAACTTTATCTGGCAATCTGATCAAGCTGTTTCCAAATTATCTATCACTGGGTGGCATTAGAGCAACAATGATAATGCTTTATAGATAACATCTACACCCCCCCCCACTCTGCAAATTCACCCTTCTTCCATCTGCATAATAAGAATCAGAATAATAATTGCTCATCTATTCAAAGTTTCTTTTGAACATGACCCTGGGGTGGGAATGAGAGAAGAAGGTATATTTAATCAGTCATAAAATGCACACACACACACAGACACATACATATATAAGTATATATAGAATAATTCATGTACACACATACATACAAACCGAAGCTAGTATTAAAAGTTAATCTCCATATAAATAAGAAAGACGTGAACTATGTGATGTGGTTTTTGAATTCACATTAAACAGACTTTTAATGTGGCTGAATCATTGCATGGGATCATGAGAGAGAGAGAGAGAGAGAGACAGAGAGAGAGAGAGACAGAGAGAAATATTATGCAAGGATGGAAAAGAGAGAGAATGAGAATTAAAGAAAATATGAGAAAAAGGAGCATAAATGAGGATCAGAATGAGAGAGGGAAGTTAGAATGAAAGAGAGAGAGAGACAGACAGAGGGCATCAAAATGAAAGCGAGAGAGAGATAGGGGGATCAGAATGAAAGACAGAGAGAGAGGGGGGATCAGAATGAAAGACAGAGAGAGATAGGGAGGATCAGAATGAAAGACAGAGAGAGAGAGGGGGTGTCAGAAGGAAAAACAGAGAGAGAGAGGGGGTGTCAGAAGGAAAAACAGAGAGAGAGAGGGTGTCAGAATGAAAGAGAGAGAGAGGGAGGAGTGTCAGAATGAAATGAAAGACAGAGAGAGAAAGAGGAGTGTTAGAATGAAAAACAGAGAGAGAGGGTGTCAGAATGAAAGACAGAGTGAGGTAGGTCGGAAGGAACGAGAGAGAGTTGCTTAATGATATAGAGAGATGGGGTGCTTAATGAAAGTGAGAGAGGGGGTGCTTAATGAAAGTGAGAGAGGGGGTGCTTAATGAAAGTGAGAGAGGGGGTGCTTAATGAAAGTGAGAGAGGGGGTGCTTAATGAAAGAGAGAGGGGGTGCTTAATGAAAGAAAAAGAGGGGGTGCTTAATGAGAGTGAGAGAGAAGGGGTGCTTAATGAGAGTGAGAAAGAAGGGGTGCTTAATGAGAGTGAGAAAGAAGGGGTGCTTAATGAGAGTGAGAAAGAAGGGGTGCTTAATGAGAGTGAGAAAGAAGGGGTGCTTAATGAGAGTGAGAAAAAAGGGGTGCTTAATGAGAGTGAGAAAAAAGGGGTGCTTAATGAGAGTGAGAAAGAAGGGGTGCTTAATGAGAGAGAGAGAGGGAAGGAGTGCTTAATGAGAGTGAGAGAGGGAAGGAGTGCTTAATGAGAGTGAGAGAGGGAAGGAGTGCTTAATAAGAGTGAGAGAGACAGGGAGTGCTTAATAAGAGTGAGAGAGAGAGGGAGTGCTTAATAAGAGTGAGAAAGAGAAAATCTTAATGAAAGAGAGAGGAGTTTAATGAAAAAAAGAGAGAGTAGAGCATAATGAAAAGGGGAAATAAAGAGGAGAGCAGAATAGAGAGAGAGAGAGAAATAAATAAAGAAGCAGAATGAAAGTGTTGAAGAGAGATAGTGAGAGTAAGAGATAAAGAGGAACAGAGAGATATGGAAGTGAAATGAAAATGATTTCCTTTTCTAATATTTTCTTGCACCATCTCATCCCAGCCTTGAATTTTTTGGATTTTTTCTTTCCATTTAACTTAAAGATACAGGATTCGCATTAGAAACAATCAGCTTTTTTATTCTTTCTGGGAGGAAAAACCAAACATGTCTTCCTCTGGCAGTTTTCTGATAGTGCTGACGTCAAACCCTACCCTTATTCCAAAGGTGAACTTGGTGTTTTGCAGAGGAGTTACAGAATCCCTTCTAATAAGGTTAACTCTTTCGCTGACCATGTGATTCTTTTGAGCTAGTGTTAGTTTATATTATCTATTTATGTAACAGGGTTGGTTTTTGAATTGGGTGGAGTAATTTTGATTCTTTCAAGTACTAATATAAACAATAAACATGAGTAGGTGTTGTAGATAGTATTGATAAAGATATCCTTTCAACACCTTTACAAGAAACAAGTATTGTGGATTTTACAAGTTCTGGATTGACAACTCCCAATTTAGTGAATACCTAATTCATTTTAGAAAAATATGCAATTTAATCTCATAGTGATAAGGACTAACTTTTCAGTTTGTACACTTATGCTTTAAGCATTGGGCTAGGCCAGCAAGTACACTTATAAGATTGTTGTATCCTAGCTAGTGAAAATGTTACCTTTTTCATTTCTCTGTAATCTGTAACTGAACAATCAATGTTTAAAAATGGCTTCAAATAAATTATAAACTATAAATCTTAAAGATAATTCTTCATTAGAGCCTATAGATTGAAGAGCTTTACTAAAAAAAAAAAAAAAAAAATGCATCACTTGAAGACTTCCAACAGAAGTATCAGCAAAAATGGATAGCACATGTAACAAGCAGGGAAAATAGTGATATAAACAAGATGTTGACTTTCCACACTACGAAAAACAAAAGACTTGAAAGGAAACTTGCAACAATAACAGAAAAACGATAATATTTCATGTATCTGTCTATATTTCCGAGATGATGTATTGTAACTATTTACATTGTTTGGAGTAACTGAACTGTCCAAGTTTTTGTTCACCTCTGCTGTGGCTAGGTATTGAACTCACAACTCTTTGGGTCAAATCACTGGATTACTTCAACCAATGCTTTTATCCAATGGGCCATGTGTCCTTGGAGCATTGAGTTACTAAAGGGAAATAACTGAAACTAAGACATCCAGAAAAGGCATGGCACATGGAACTAGAACAATCTACCCCGGTGGATGAAATAAAAGGTTCAGTTTGAAATTCAAACAAATATCACCTGAAGAAGGCTGGAGCATACAAACGTTGAAATGTTGTGAATATGACAATAAAGATGAGGACAATAGTCTGAACAGCGTAAATCGTATAAATATTTTGTGTACTTGAAAAGTTTAATTTTCCTGTAAAACTATTTTATAAATTTTAATTTTTAATTTTATAAATTTTAATCAACAGTAGCACTGATTAACGAACACTGAATGTTTCTTGTATAGAAACAGCTACCTCAACCATTACCTGTTGTAGTGTTATAACATTTGGTAAAGATAAATTTATTGGCCACCAGTGATAAAAATAATCCTGAGTATTGTCCATTCCAGATTTTCTTTTATGTACCATGTCATTTTAGAATGTAAGTGATCATGGCTCTCCCCAACTACATGTTTTTTTTTTTTTTGCTAACTTTTAAACTTTTTTGTATGTTTTACCATCTATTGAACCAAATCTATTATGTAGGCTACTTGCTCTTTCTCTTCTGATTTTCTTGCCTTCAATGTCTTGTGGGTGTTAAACTCTCTATGCCTTCTTTTCTCATTATATAGCCATTAATTTCAACTGATTCTTTCTGATTACTATATTACAATTTAAAATACTGCAAATAAAATAATAGTTAATCTCCTATAGATAAACCAAGCCATCAACAATTTCTACATGGGACAAAGTGCAGAATGGTTGAGGTCCATAAACTGAAAATGAAGAAATAGTTTCGATGTTCATTATATGTCACTAATGAACAATTTATGTAGTTGTCAGTTTAAATTTACATTTTCTAATACATTCTTTTCTTTCCTTTACCCAGAGAAAAATCAAAGTGTATTACCTGTTCTTTTCCAGTTAACAAGAATTGATTAATTTGCTTTGGGTGAAAATTTATACATCACTCAGTTTGAGCAAAAAATGAAGAGAGCAACTTTAAACAAAATATTTAAAGCTCATAAAAAAGGAATTTGGTACAGTTAATTCTGCTTATGGTTTTGTGTTTGCAGTATTTGCTACTTCTGAGTTCAAATATAGATGCTGTTTCTGTTTATAAATATTAAGACCTTTGGATAATGATGGCAAAATGAACAAAATAAAAAAATAATTAAAACAATTAATTAAAAAGCAGCCTTAATGCCAAAAGCACTGTGCATTTATTTGCACTGCAAACTCCTTTGCTGCACCTACTATTCTTTAAAGCTAGCTTTTCAGAAGTAATCATGGCATCAAATATTAACAGGCTGCCATAAGCTGAAGTACACATGGCTCATAACTGAAAAAACAAAGAAAAAAGACGCAATTTTGAAACTCAAATGTGTGGCTCTAAATATATTGTTTTTACAGAGACTATGAAGATTCATTTGAAACGATTTTTTTTTAATTAAGAATAGAAAAGGACTTTTTTTTTAAAAGTAGTCATTAGTTTCCAATTAAATTTTTAGAGGAAATTGAAAACTCATATTGTCAGTTAAAATGAGAAAAAAAACCTTTATGACAAATGTATATCATCAAAGTTTGGCCTTAAGAAATGATTCTAGCATAGCGATTTAGATAACAGAAAGTTGTGTGATGCTTGGATCTTAAAAATGATAAAAGTGAGAGTACAATTAATTCGCCAAAACCAAGAAACTTGGATAGATATATATTTTTAAGCATTTCACCCCAAGTAAAGTGGGAGTGCCACTGGCATGCAAGGGGTTACAGAGAGTAAAGAGGGGTGTTTGAGGAAAGGATAACGAGAAGGACGGGGATCAAGAACAGGCATCAAAAGATGTTGATTGACATTATATTTGAATATTATAGCCATAAGGGAAGCATCTAAGAAGAAGAAAATTCCACTGTTGAGAAGTGTGAGAGAAGTAGCTGTTGGAGTAGAAGAGGTGGTTACATTTAACTATATTAACAGTGAAAGGGTGGGGCCAAGATGCCAACCTAGTAGCACACTTAAATTCATGCAGTTGGGGCACCAGTGAAAATAGTCAGAACAGTTGCCATGAAAATATTTGTAGAAAAGACAGAGGGAAGCCACATCACATCTGTGAGAAAGTGACTGGAGTTGAGATGCCAGTATAGATATTATATATCTATATATAATATAGATATATAATATCTTTACTGGTATCTTGACTATTTATATATATATATATATATATATATATATATGTGTGTATTTAGGCAGCAATCCTTCTTTTAAGCACATTTCATTAAAAACGACTGACAAGGTGCTTTTATTTAGTTTTTTATATAATTTCTCGTGCGATCTAATAAAGTTTTTCTTTTCAGAGGATAAATTATATAAAAACTGTCCGAATGTTCTTTTTATCCGAGCGCTTTCGGCTATACATATATATATACAAACACACACACACACGGCTGAGTGGTTAGAATGTTCACTTACTGAACATGAGACCTAGGTCCTAATCTCACGATGGACAATTTGTCAGGAAGTCTCCTTCCTGATGTTATTGGAATGCATTGAGGTCAATCCCAGCATGTGGCACCTTTGGATAGTGCCTGAAAACCATACCACAGGTTGATCCAAGCCGTGTCAGTGAAATTGGGTAGACAGAACACTGGACGGCCATCAGTAGCTGTGGTAGCACAAAGCCAAAAGTCATGATGGCCGAGGGCTTGAGTGTGCTGGTCTTGTTCATGCTAGATAACACACTCTCTCCCAGAAACTGTAACTAAAATTTGCTCATCATAGTTGAAGTATAAACCACAGGTGGGCTCTGTGGGTGTTGAGCAAAACACAAATGTGCCTGAGCACCCGTCTACAATAGGGATTGACTAGCTGCCCTAGTGGCCAGCTATTATTATTTTAATATATATATATATATATATATATATATATATATATATATATATAATTAAAAAAAAAAAAAAACAGAAAAGAAAAGATATTGGGTACCTTAGACTTGGTTTATTTTGTTTAGCAGCATATCAACACCACAATGGAATATTTCATGCTGAAATCTAAATATTTTGTATGCAATTTCTAGCCTTCAACTACAAATATTTTGTACATAATTTTATACTTTCAGTGTAAACATGTTTTTTAGATATATAGCTTATAAATGATACAATGTGTAATTTTAAAAAATGTATTGTTCATAATTACCTAAGTAAAATTGAATCTGAACTGTGCACCAAAATTCTTTTTGTCTCTTGCTCATCATCCAATCTGATTTTATTCTATTAAATTCAGTCAGGTCAAGTGCCATTTCATTTAGAATGTACTTTGTGGCAATATACCATATATTACTGTGTATAAGATGCTTCGATGTATTAGATGTGTCGTAGCATATCTACAGACGATAATGGGTATGTCCACATTCACATAAATACAGTAGTAAATACTGTATGTTGGTCTGCAGTGTGAAATTCACTTGACTCTTCTAGCAGTTGACTACTTGTTCTACGTGCTGTTGGTGAATCTTATGTGTTGTTCCTGACCTAAGTATTATTGTTCATTCCCAACCTTTGTGTGATTATTCTATTCAGTAACCTCCCCTAAGTTACAAGATGTTTCCTTAAATTTTGAAAGAAGAAATTTTAAAAAAATAATTTTTTTTTCCTTGTACTTCATAGTACACTATTACCAATTTTACCCATTCAATAACATATTTCAGTATGAAAACCTGACTGATCATAAAAAAATTATCACAGATCAAGAAGAAGTATCAAATTTATAGTAACTATTTAGAATGTAATAATTAGAATAGAAATTAATTCCCCTCACTGATTTATAGCATGCAGGGTGGTTTTTGGAGAAATTTTATAGGAAAAAAAATGTGTCTTATCAGCAGCAAAATATGGTATCCTATTCTTACATTTATTCCTCCTGATTATTATTTTTTTTTACTGATTCTCTGTCTTCCATATTCTTAACTTTTACCATTGCATGTACATCGTTTATCTCATGATCTACCTCCACCTGGTCATCGTTAATCCCTTCACTGCTATTGATATCTACACCTTCTGATACTAATCCATAATTATGTCATTCAAATCTTTGATCCATTTCATCCGCCAATTGTATGCGAACTGCCATTAGCATCCCTGCATTTCCTTCAAGACTCCATTTATTATTTTCTTTTTTTGGCCATTTTAGCTTTTCATTTTATTTCATGTGTCTGTTAATCTTCTATGTCACATAATCTCCTTTCTTATATTTGCAAGCTTATTTCCACCAAGATTTCTGCCATTGTCAAAAGTTCTTTCTTTCTATATTCTAAACATATTGATGGTATGGTTTTTGCCAGATGGGTTATTAAATGAATGGTTGAATTCATTTATCACATCTTTATTCTCTTCATATGTCCACCTTCTCCATTTGGTTTTTGATTTTATTGTTGAGGATGCAAGTAAAGTTGAAGGACTCAAGTTAAGGACATTCCTGTTCAAACAACTTGAAGGTTTGTTCTAGTACCAGAGTTTTTGAACCCAGACTGGTTCCTCTCTGAAGCTTGGCCTTTGCTAACTTGGGTGACAAACAATGTCATTTTTACTTTTTGTAATTTCTAAACTTTAATGTGCTTTACTTTTACCACTAAAAGTTTTATACCTCCTTGAAACAAATTGTCATCTAATTATTATTAAAATTGATTAGGCTGTGCTAGTTATTTTAATACAGCTCTTTTTTTTGCCCCTATTTAAAAAAAAAAAATGTGGCTATGGGATGTGTGGGTAGTGTTACAAACATTGGTTTGGAAAGTCAAACTGATCAGCTGTGTTCATATTCTAGAGAAGCCCCCTGCATTCACTTTTTCACAAATGACCTTGGGAAAAGCATGAATCCATCACTTTCCTGCCAACTATGGGTTAAATAGCAGAGACCTTTAGGTGGTAACCAATCTAAGAGAAGGATTAATCTGGATTCAAAAGTGGAAAAGGCAATGGCAAACCACTCTACTATCTTTCCTAAGTTGTCATGGCAATTTGCAGATAATAAAGAAACAGAATCTGTGGAAAGCCATAACGACCTATGTTCTGAAGTGATATGGCATTTTAAAAATTTGTGGGTATGACAAATACCCTGAAGAATTGAATATCCCCACTTTACAAAGGTCACCAACACTTGGAATAAAGAGACATTTTGCCCTTCCTTTATTTTTTTTTTTATTTTTTTATTATTATTATTATTAGTAGTAGTAGTAGTAGTAGTATCTCTTTCATTTTATTTCTTATGCTTCTCATGAATTACTTAAATGAAGCACTGTCAATTATTATTATTTTTTTTTATTAATATTTCTTTAATCTTATTCCTCTTACTTCCACAGACTTACAGCCATTTGTCGTTGAAACACTGGTTCTTGTACGATCACCAAAGTTAAGTAATGTTGAGCCTAGATAGTACCTAGATAGGTGATTCTTTAGGAATACCAGGTACTGTAAGCTTGGATGTGTGGGTGGTGTAATGGATAATGGCTCTGGAATCTGAGAGCAGAGTTCCAATTGCAGTTGGGGTCATTATATTTAGTTCTGCGCAAATAACTTTGGGAAATGTATGAATCCCCCTCTTTTCCCACAGCTGTAGGTTAATTAGTATGACTTTTATCAGTAAATCATTATTATCTCAAATAAAGTCTTACAATATAAAAACATTTCTGGCTTTAAATAACCTGCAAAAGGTTGATAAACCATAAAAAGCAAATCAGTCAATCTTGCTTTTACATTTTGTAGTAATAGTCTCCAAGTTGTCTGAACTTTTTGATTAAACATTGTCAATTATTAATTTTCAGTTAGTAGATCTTCATCTTATTTTTCTTGCTTTTACTCCAAGAAGTAATAGTTAGTCTTAAGCCAGCGGTTCCCAAACTTTTTTTCTGTGGTACACATTTTCAGAATTAAAATTTGCTTGCAATGCACCAAATTTTATGTGATAAAAAGTACATTATAAAAAAACAAAAAAACAAACAAAACAAACCTCAGAGTTAAGAGGAGATAATTGCAGATTTGAAGTCAGAACATTATCATTGATAACTCTCTCCTTCAATTTGTGGACCCTAGTTACCATATTCTTAATACTTGATATAATGCAAAAATATTACAATGGTAAAATCAGTCAATAATTATTTATAACTATTTATACTGGGACACAAGTAATCCATAATAATATTTTAAATTTTGAAATCCTATTTATTTTTGGCATATAAATTTTTTGAAACTGTTTTTAAATGTTTGATTGTCTTTTAATCATTCTGCCTCACCTACGAAACATGACACACCGTTTGGGAACCACTGTCTTAAAGCTATATGAATTTCTTAGATGAAGAACTGCCATTAAACTTAGTATTTCTTTCATCTTATTTCTGTTGGTTTTGTACCTTGTAGAATTAATCTGCAAAAGATGAAGCCAAGTAAATTATTAATTTTTTTAATCGTATATATTTTTCCCATCTTATTTCTGTTGCTTTTTATTGCAAATTCTAAGTTATTTAAGAAATCTGTGTGTTACTTTATTCCCTGCCTACTTTTTCAACCCATCTTAGAAATGATGGAATCATGACCTATCGGTCTATAGGCTGTCACTGAACTATATGGTGGGAATATAGAAAAATAAACAAATGAAAAGACAAAGAAAGGGACAGCCCGGAAAGTATTGTCTGGTTCTTCTTTTTGATGCCAATTCATCTGTTTTGATATTTCAACACAGTCCAAATAAATTCTGCTAAAATCGGAGTGCACTACTTTCACCTGTGAATATATGAACTTATCCCGATATTTCTTCTGCTATTTCTATGCACAGCGTCTTGCAACAGAAATATAATTCCTATCTCTTTCTTTCTTTCTTTTTTAAATTCTGTTCAATGTTAAAATGGAACTTCCAATGTTGCTTGACTTTAATGTTTGCTAATGGTGACTTGTGTTTATCCAAATATGCATTCCTAGGTTCTGCCGGCTAAGCAAACCAATTCTTCAAACTAAAAGATAAAAAGGGAAAAAGAATTCAAACCCCTTCCTCATCCATTATGGCTCAATCCTAAAAATTCCAATTAAGTAAACATCACCAAGACATTTCATGAACAAAACTAATAGAAAAATAAACAAAAATCATCCAATACTGAAATAAAGGCTAACATCTACAATGTCTGTATTTCAGTACCCTAACACAAAAATGGTAAACGCCAGAAATATGAGACTAAATCTTTGCTAACAAAAGAATAAAAGAAGCAGAGACACGTCATCTGGGCAAGCATGGAACAAAATAGTGGCAGGTATCGATAAATTAATGTTGAGATGAAATCTTTGTCTTCTTGGAGGATAATGAAAAAGAATTCTTTATTCTTAAAAACACAATGGGTGACATGTATCACAAAGCCATTATTATCTAAAAAAAAAGAAAAAGAAAAAAGGAAAAGAAAAAAATTCTGGCTTTAAATAACCTGCAAAGTGTTGATAAACCATAGAAAAGAGAACTCAATCAATAGAAGAAATGAACAAGTGACACAACAGTCTCAAGAGACAAGAAAGGATTAACGAAAAGGAGATTTACCCTAAATATGGAAAGTGAAATGAGTAGAATATAACCCTGTGGATTGAATAAAGTTTTGTTCAAAATTCTGAGAAGATTAATATGACAGATACCTAAAGAAGGTCAGAGAGTAGAATGGCAAAAATGTTGTGAGTATAACAACCAAGATAAAAGCATGTTGGTCCAAACATAAAAATTTTTACCGTTTAGTCATTCTAAAATAAAATAAATAAATCTAAATAAAATAAAGTATAATAGTAAACAAATTGATCCCAAAGGTATTTATTACCAGGTAATGAGATCAATCTTCATTGGGTGCCACACCCTTGTGGGTGTGTGTGCAAAAACAAGGTTTGGTAAATAACAACATGCAGGGGAGTAATGATTAGCAAAAACATCTCTGTCCAACCAACTTCCTAAATCTGAGCATTATTTTTGCAATATAAAAGTTTACATACATACATACACACACACATATATATATATATATATATATATATATATATATATATATATATATATATATATATATATACACACATGCAGCTACCTATTAGAAGGCCACAAATTTCACTTTAAAGACAGTTCCAAATTTAAAATTAAAAATAACTTGTGCAACTTAGAGAACATAATATACATTATAACAAACAAGGGTTGCCATAAACACTACATTGACCAAACCGGCTGGATGCTCTGAAAAAGGATGACAGTTCATTGTCAACAAATTAATCCCCACACTAGAAAAATACCCTTTAACCAACATATAGGGGAATGTGGAGGATGAAATCTTCCAAAGTTTATATCTTCCCATTCTACCAATACAACTACAAAACTACCAAATAAAAACAAAGAAACATTTTTTTTATCAGCAAATTTAAACCAAAATTACAATTCATTGCATAAACCAGACATATGTCCTTCAAAATAGATAAATATCATATTTTCCTTAGCATAAGCGACAGATAAAGCTAGTTATGCTACATGATTTCTTTCTTTTATTCTGAACTTAACCATCCACATGTGGTAATCAAATAAACATTTAAAATCTTTTTAAAAGGCTAAAAGTGAAACCAGTTAAAGTAAAACGATTGTTTTTGAAAACCCACAATTTTAATAATTGCATAATTTAATAATTCACTGTAAAGATATATGTATTATAAATATTACATATAAAAATATTAGGTGTTTTTTCAAGTCTCATTATTCTGTCTCTCTCTCTTTTTAAATAAGTGTGTGTGTGTGTGTGTGTGTACATACATATACACACAAACACATTTACATATATAATAAAAATATAGTTTTACGGTATCCTTTATTTATGAGTTAAAGTGCTCATATCAAAGATAGAGTTTATACAGTGTAACCCGGATATAAGAGACCCAGATATAAGAGAAACCTGGATATAAGAGAGATCTCCTCTGGTCCCAAATTAGACCCTGTGTTAATGTATATATAATAGACCAAACCCGGATACAAGAGAAACCCGGATATAAGAGACTTCTTCTCCGGTCCCCGCAACTCTCTTATATCCGGGTTACACTGTATAAATATAAAAGTGGACATTGAGTTCAGCATACAGCAGATGGAGATCTTGCAATTCTTTTTTAATTTCTTTTGGATCATTGACTGAAACAAGTCAATGGAAAGTGTCCAATTTTCAAGAGCTGTCATAAAGTTCCTGTTCCTGTAAAAGAAAATTCCAAAGAAAATTCATGATGCAAACGTTAGATGACAAGTGCCCATCATACTCAACTGTGAAGAACTGATGTGCCAACATCCAACATGGAGATTTTGCAAATCAAGTTATAATATGGTCTAGGGTACTTTCGATGGTTTCAACTTGAATTTGTTGATCATGTTCATGATCTATTTTTGGTGACCAACTGATCTCAGACAAAAGAACTCTTGAGGCAATAGTCGTATTATGGGAATGCATTGAGTTTAAAATTCATAAGCAGTTGGGTATGCAGATACTGTCAGTAAGGAGGACGCCAAAATGTTTGAATGCCGACAAGAAATGTTATCCTGCGAACATCTCAGAGCTGATCTTGCAGTATTTTCTGCAATCTAGAGAGTGCATATTTTCTTGTGCAAAATTTGGAACAAAAATTTAATGTGACGCTTACAATACTTCTTATTTGAAACAGCAAGATTTTAAGTATAGTCAGTTTTGCTGATAAGATAAATTTTGTTTATATTTTGAGTTTCTGGGGGGGGGGGCATTCTTAATGAAAGACAATTTTTTTATTTTCGTAGTTTATTAATATATAGAAACATAATAAAGTTATATCAAATAGAAAAGTATGATCGATTAATTAGCACCTAAAAATGTATTACCGAGTATGTCTAGTTAGCACCTTTCCCCAACTGTCCTGGGTACAACGATAAACTACATCCAGCAGCAAGGCCTCTGATCAGGAGGTTTTGATCCAACTTGTGGTTGTAACAGCTGTTAAGGTTCCAGTTATGGCAAATAGTTAACCCCCAAATTGGAGTCTATAAAAGTTTAAAATTCATTTTTATAGTAAAAAAATACCAGCAAATCATTTTTATAAAAAAATAAAAAATAAATATTACCAGAAATAAATTTTGAAAAAAAAAAAAAAAAAAATTACCAGTAATACATTTTTGGAAAGAAAAAAAAAATTTAAAAAAAATAATTTACAACAATATATTTTTTAGGGAAAAAAAAAAATACCAGCAATCCTGATTTTCAACTGACTTGAAGTGAAACAGCTAAATTGAATCAATAGCTGCATCTATTGCAAGAAAAGTTGGTTCACTGTGTCATGCCAGAAGGTATTTCTCATCAGAGTCCGTCTCACACATCTTCAAATCTACCATTCGTCCTTGTATTGAATACTGTTACCATATCTGGTCTGGTGACCGTGCCGTTCATCTCAAGGTTCTTGACAAAATCCAAAGAAAGATCTGTAATGTAATCAGTCCAGAATTGTCTTCTCGACTTCAGACATTTTCTCACAGATGTGATGTGCCTTCTCTCTGTCTTCATATTTTCATGGCTACTGCTCTGACAAGCTTTTTCCCCCTGGTGCCCCACCTACAGGAATTTAAGTGTGCTTAAATTGGCATTTAGGTCCCACCCATTCACTGTTCAAATAGTTAAATATAACCACCACTTCTACTCCAAAAGTTTCTTTCCTCGTACTTCCCAACATTGGAACTCTCTTCTTCTCACTTGCTTCCCTGATAACAACAATCTTCAAAAATTTAAATGCAATGTCAATTGCCATCGTCTGCTGCCTTGATCCCTCTCCTGTTTTCCTTTCCTCAATCCCCCCTACACACTCTTTTCTTTCACTTTCACTCTCTGTAACATCCTGCGTGCTAGTAGCACTCCCGACTTGCTTGGGGTGAAATGCTTGAAAATAACTAAAAAAATACATGTTTGTAATCAAACAAAAACATAACCAACAATACATTTTTGGAAAAGAAATTACTAATGCTCCCAAGAAAATTAAATTTCCACATTAAATGACACATAAGGAATTGATATGCCACTAAACAAACAATCCTTTCCCTGAAAATAAATTTTGAAATGGCATTTAGAAGAAACATGTAATGGCTAAACATCCGGTTCATTTCTATTTTTTTAATGTTGTGAAAAATTAAATATTTTAGTGAAATATATGATTCAAATTATCAAAAGAATTTTACATGGCTGTACTACAGGGTTGTATTATACTCAAAGATGTAATTTATTACCTGTTTTTAGCTTCAGAAACACTGGACTGCATTATACTCAAATATACAGACACAAGAAAATATGTTAATTGTTTTGGAATTACATGTCACTGTTGAAATATCGCTATCTATCAGGAGATCAAATAATAATCCAAGTGTTTGTTCTTTGATTTTCCATAGCCAAACAAATTCAAGGCCAAATCAGCAGAAAAAGTCCTGTCTATATTTCTTGCGGATAAGGAAGTTATTTTAAAGACTATCTTTCAAGAAGCTGAAGAGGTCATACAAAATATGACTGGCTGGTGCTGATTAACAAATACATTTAAAGAAAAACAACAAGGGAAGTTAAGAAAAGATGTTCTCTTTTTGCAAGACAATGCACCTACTTATGCGGTTGGTAAGATGATGTTTCAAAGAATTTGCAGTTTGAATGCATAGAACACCATCCTATTCCGAAAACTTTTAAAAGGACTTTGAAAGTTTCTTTCTGAATTTCTGTGATGAGGAATTATTATTATTATTTAAACTATTTCCATCTAGACTATTGTCCTTATCTTTGTTGTTTCAACTGTTAGGTCCTTTAACCTTCATCACATGTATATCAATCCGGGTAACCTACTGGGAATTACAAACTGGACTTTAGTTAATCTATGTTCTTGTTCCACTGCCCATGTGTAGGGATATCTCATTTAGTTCTTATTTTTAGTTCTTACACATCTGTTTCCATTGAGGTCAAGTACACACTGCCTGGCCCAGGGATTGAACTTACAATTACTATATCACTAAATTCATAAACCAACACTTTAACCCATTGTTGTATGTGGAGTTTGAGAAAAAAAAAAAAATTTCTAATCTTACCAACCTCATTCAGCTTTCTATTACTTTTATTGTTATGGTTTTTAAATAGCAATAAAATCCAATATGTTACTAATAAAATGATATATTTTATTTTACTAATAAAATCCAATATTCTTTTGTCAAGGAAAAAGATGTATGATCCAGGAGGCAAATTTACCAGTTCTTTCTAGGGTTGAAATATCTAACATGAGATTTTTTTTTTTTTTTGGTAGTTCTGAAATGTTTTGGCTTGAAAAACCATAAAAAAAAAAAAACAAATAAATCAATGCCATTTTTTAACTAAATTGCCTGCTATTAGTTATATATATATATATATATATATATATATATATATATATATATATACATACACACCGAAAACATGTAAAAAAACGCTACCCAATTGCAGTCATGTTTTGAAGCATATCACTACATCTCATCAAGTGATTGTAAATTACTGGCGAGTGAATGATTCATTTAGATTTAAAAGCAAAATACAACCTCTTTTTATGAAGAAAAAGAAAAAAGAGGGGGTTACAAGGTTTGTGGGCTTTACCCTGATCAATCAATTAAATAAGACCTACGTTAAATTTCAACTAAGCAAAGGAGCAAAAATTAAAAATTATTTTTTATAAATGAGTCATGATCCGTAGATTGGCAGCTAACGGCAGCCAGACATAAAATCAAAGCAGATATATTATGGTTACATAAATTATACAAACCAGATGATGCAGTTTCCTAAGAAATAAAAATAGGGTGGAGAGGTAATTTAACAAAATGCTAAACAAGTTATATGCTTTGTGAATTTCCACCATAATTTTTTTTTGTAGTTCGTCTCATCATAACTCTGTGTGTGTGTGTGTGTGTGTGTGTGTGTGTGTGTGTGTGTGTGTGTGTAACACAGTTATGATGAGACGAACTACAAAAAAAAATTATGGAGGAAATTCATAAAGCATATAACTTGTTTAGCATTTTGTATGTATGTGTGTATATATATATATATATATGTATACATATATATATATATATATATATATATATATATGTATACATATATATATATACATATATATACATATACATATATATATATATATATATATATATATATATATTGCCTAAGCATTAATACCAATTATTTCTATAAAACCTAACTAAATGAAATACAACTTCTCTCGTAAAAATCTAAAATACCCATAAATAAAAATAAATAGATAAATAAAAATAGGTTGTATGTCTAGAGCTAAATCAAAACCAGACAAAAGTCTATTACAGATTTTTAAAAAATAAACAAAGAAAAAAGACAATATAATCACGGCGCGCGTCCATGCAGACACACGCAAACATGCGGTCAAGCACACGCAGAAACAAAGAATACAGAAGAAAATTTACACCAGTGCTATATGTGTATAAAAAGAAAAAGTTTGTCTCATTATATATATATATATATATATATATATATATATATATATATATATATATAACCCATATCCTTCTTATGAATCGTTGCTTAGTGGAAGCAACTCTCGAGAGTATGCTTCCCCAATTACTACTATCTTAACTTGTTCAATTTTAGGATTAACTGTTATCTGTAACTCCCTACTTTGAGTGGCTCTTGGGCCTTGTACTGACTGAACACGTCCTTAGTGGAAGCAACTCTCGAGAGTATGCTTCCCCAATCACTACTATCTTAACCTGTTCAATTTTAGGATTAACTGTTATCTGTAACTCCCTACTTTGAGTGGCTCTTGGGCCTTGTACTGACTGAACACATCCTTAGTGGAAGCAACTCTCGAGAGTATGCTTCCCCAATCACTACTATCTTAACCTGTTCAATTTTAGGATTAACTGTTATCTGTAACTCCCTACTTTGAGTGGCTCTTGGGCCTTGTACTAACTGAACACATCCTCCGATGGTCACTCCTTGTCATAGTGTAGGTGCCTGTGTGGTCTATTTACTCTGAGAGCAATGTCATTGAGATTTCTAGACTCCTGTCAGCAGTATCATAAACAAGGGCCCAGACTAAGCACAACCAACCACAAGGACCCGAACGGTGCAACAAACTGATGATGATTACAACAGATCTCAATGGTCGAACAAGCAGATGAAGAGAGCGACATATGATGCACATTCTGCAGAAAGCACCATTTGAAATTATAACAGAGTCAGCAGCAGTCTGTTGCAGTTTCATAACTGGATTTTGCATGTATCATTGCATATGTGCTACAAAAAAAGCTCATGAGACCAAGTGTGTAGGTCACTTCTTGGCAAGTTGATGTCCCCCATAAGCAAATTCATGCCACCAGCATTTTCTTCTACTCTGATTTTCTTTCAACACCAACCAACTCTTGTGACACGAAATGGCAATAGGGAATGGATGATGCAAGCAGGTTTTGGTGAAACTAGAATATTCTAGTTCTGAACCTGCATGTTGGCGGTGAATTTAATCATCAACACCATCATCATAAAGGAAGCAATCAGTGAGTATAAATGTGAATTAGCTGAAGGAAAAGATAGCTTATGTTGAAGCACTAGTTCTCTGAGCCTAGCAATGCTGAGCCTGATCAGTACCTAGATGGGTGACCACATAGGAATACCAAATGCCGTAAGGTTGAATATGTGGGTGGTGTCATGGATAACTGTTCACAATTAGATAATCAGAGAGCCAAGCTTAAATTCCAGTCAGGTTTTGTTATATTCACTTTCACGCAAATACCCTTGGGAAAGCTATTAATCCATGAATTCTTCCCCCAGTTCATTAGTAGGACTCATATTCAGTAAATCATTTTTATCTTCAAAAACTCCTTACAATCTAAAAATGTTTTCTGGTTTTAAATAATCTGCAAAAGGTTGATAAGCAATAAAAAATAAGTCAATTAATCTGACGGAAAAGACTAGTGTACAAGCTAAAATTAATATATAAAGATCACATCAAGAACATACTGCTGGAGGCCAAAATCATGGAAAATGACTGGAAAAACGCTCATTTATCCTGGAGGAAAGATGCATACGATGGTATTAGAAACTTTGAACAGAGTCATGGTGTGCATGAACAACTCAAGAGAGATATTCATAAAGCTAAGTTAATTTCCCTGAAAATGTGGCTACAAAATTTGATCTGTGTTTGAGTATCAATAGGGTCAGTAGAAACAAAAAAGAAAAATCTGTGTGCCAACACTAAGTTGAATTGCAAACCTGTTTTAAATAGTCCAGCAGTAGTAATGAAAAGTAATGAAAACAGGGTCAGAAATCGAACCTTCCTCTCGCAACAGCAGAAATGCACTTTCACTCACCAAGCTCAAAATCGTTCTCCTGCCGGTAAGCAAAAAGCAATGGGCTTTATTCACTGAATGATTTTTCTGATTGCTCATACCATTCAGGGAGGTTTTTGCTATTTTCTTTAATTTTCCTTTGGCAGGCCATGCACCAAACACAAACTCTTTTTCAAGGTAGGTGATTTTCTCTTTTGTCATAATCTGATGTATAATGAATGTGGTTGCGACTGTCTAAGTAGAGAAGATCTCAAAAATCATGAAAGTCACACACACCCCACACACACACAGAAGTCATTCATTACACATTATTTATGTAGCAATTACTGCAAATGATGCCCAACGTTGCCACATCTGTGCAAGGGAATGTAAGACCCTAGCCAGGCTAAAAACCCCACATCCTCACCAACTCCAGGCTGAATCAAGTGATTGCATTATGGACATTTACCATGGTCTCCCACTGAAATGGGATATGACACAAAGTCGGGTTTAATGTGGGGAACCCAAGCACATACATCCAAGCCAAAGATAAAACTTGCCCAGCCCTTGCAACCATTAATTGCACTGGCATCAGTATCACTACCAATATCTGCCTCTCTTTAGTGCAATGGGGGGGTGGGATGCAGCCTCGGGCAGCTGTTCCCCAGGAAAAAGCACCTCACAGTATTTATTTTGCTCAGCTGCATCTCTGCAGCGGACAGAGCTACAACTGAGTTGCACCCTGCCCAAAGACTGAGACACAACTGGGAGATGATAAACCCGACCACACACGTGCCAGGTAAGTATGGCTTCCTACCATTCCATTAGTAGCTTAGTTAACTGACATCAGCTGGTCATAAATGGTTTAGATTTTAGAAAAGTCAAGGATACAGAATACATATACAGTTCCTCTTTATTCTTTTATTATAAGAATTAGTATTACATGTTGTTGAAAATTTTTTTACACCACATATTTTAAAGTCTTGATGGATGGTCTGAAAAAATTTAAGTTCATTGTAATTTTACCTGTTGATTTTATTATTCACTTAATTCAAATTAGATTAAATTCAAGTAAAAATTCAAATAAATTCAAGTAAAAGTTGAGATAAATTAATCTTATAACACAAAGCTTGTTTGTAAATAGAATCCATTTTATTTTGTGGTAGACAACCAACACTACAAGTTGGTAATTTGAAAGTTATCAGTTGAACCAAGTGTTTACAAAAGTTGCAAGCATTTCATCAATTTTCTTATTTTTTAATTTTTTTTTTTACCTTTTGCAAATAAAAGCGTAAAAAAAAGGATTATAAATTATAAATGCCACTTAAAAAAAAAAAAAGTTACCAAACCAGTTTAAACAAAAGTCCTATTTTAAAAGTCAACAACCAAATGGAGTTAAATAGACACTCGGGGAGAGGGGAAGCGAGTAGGAGAAGGAAGGAGAGAGAAAGAGGTGATGGCGGTAGAGAGTGGGGAGAACAGAAAGATAGAAAGTGAGGAAAGAGAAAGGAGAGGCAAAGAGAAGAGATATATGGTGACATTAGCTAACAAGTACATTCTTAACAGCAATAGGTCTATTTTTGACATCATGTCATACAACACCAGTGTTAAGAAGAAAGAGAGTGCCACACCCTTTTTTGTTTTCTTTCTTTGCTGAATTAATACACGTAAGAATGTATCATGGCAGCCTCAACCAAAGAAACTTTGCACGTCTCATACTTAACATGGTTCATTGGAAAGATTTGCTTTAAGCATTATTAAAATCTATTAACATTGGCTGAGTTTCCATTACCTTATTTTGGGAGGGGGGGTTGTTACACACAGAAAAGGGGGTCAATTCTGCTGAAGACTTTATTTAATCTTGGTACTGGGAAGCGTTTTGACAGAGGATGGTAAGTGCAAGACTGAGATCCAGAGGCGTATTGGGATGGCAAAGGATGCATCCCAAAAGCTGGGCAGAGTATTGCGAGACAGGAGATGAAGAAGAGACTCGAAGCGACGGACATGTGGTTCTACAGAAGGATGCTGAGGATATCATGGACCGAGCATGTGAGCAATGATGACGTCTTAAAGAGGATACAAACAAGGAAGAGTCTTATACTTAATACCAGAAAGAGGCAGCTGAAGTTTCTGGGACACATAATGAGGAAGGAGGGCCTGGAGAATCTGATACTCACGGGTCAAATAGAGGGAAAGAGAGACAAAAGAAAACAATGCATGACATAACTAGCGGGCTTGAGCTAGTGGATGAGAGAATGTGAACTGGAGGAGATGGCAGAGGGAAGGAACTTGTTAACAGCTGCAACAGATAGAGAGAGGTGAAGATCTATGATTGCCCATGTCCTGAAAGGACATGGCACATAAAAAGAAAGAATTAGCCAAATCTTGACCAAATATTTCACACTGCATTTATAAATCTAGAGATTATCTTTCCCCCCTTAACCCTTTAGCGCTGATATTTACAGGTGAGTATGGGCAGGTTGAAACCTGCCCAAACTCACCTATAAATATCAGCTCTCAACGTCCAACCTGCTGTAACCAGCCTGATGTATATTCTGCCATAATATATGATGACATCATCGCAAATAATTCAGGAAGTCACACAAACAATGAGACTTTGAGTGCTAATATTTACAGGTGGGTTTGTGCGTGTTGAATGTGAAAGGGCTAAAGTACATGACAAAGAATTGTTGCAACTGTTAGGTAACCTTGGCATACTTGGGAAGGATATTAGAATAATTTAGAACCTATACTGGTCTCAAACTGCTTGCATACAGATAGAAAATGAATTCAGTAAATATACAAAAGAAAGAAAGACAAGGATGTGCATTCTCACCAGATTATTCAACCTATACATCAAGGCAATTGTGAGAGAATTAGATGTCCTACCAGGATTTATTATTGGTGGCCACAATCTTAACAGCATAAAATATGCAGATGACACAGTATTGATAGCAGGCATAGAAAAGAAACAAGAACTCCTACAGAATGTAGTGAAAGAAAGCGAGAAGAAAGGTCTAAACATCAATTGCAAGAAGAGAAAATCCATGGTTGTTAGGAAAAGAGACAGTCTGATATGAAAATTATGAATTGGAAATAGTAAGATCAAGTACATCAATTTCATTATCTGGGAAGTGTTTTAACAGAAGACAGAAACTGTGACACTGAAATCTGAAGGTGCACTGGGATAGTGAAAGATGCCTTCCAAAAGCTAAGCAAAGTATTAAGAAACAGTAAAATATCTGGGAAGTGTTTTAACAGAAGACAGAAACTGTGACACTGAAATCTGAAGGTGCATTGGGATAGTGAAAGATGCCTTCCAAAAGCTAAGCAAAGTATTAAGAAACAGTAAAATATCTGGGAAGTGTTTTAACAGAAGACAGAAACTGTGACACTGAAATCTGAAGGTGCATTGGGATAGTGAAAGATGCCTTCCAAAAGCTAAGCAAAGTATTAAGAAACAGTAAAATATCTGGGAAGTGTTTTAACAGAAGACAGAAACTGTGACACTGAAATCTGAAGGTGCATTGGGATAGTGAAAGATGCCTTCCAAAAGCTAAGCAAAGTATTAAGAAACAGTAAAATATCTGGGAAGTGTTTTAACAGAAGACAGAAACTGTGACACTGAAATCTGAAGGTGCATTGGGATAGTGAAAGATGCCTTCCAAAAGCTAAGCAAAGTATTAAGAAACAGTAAAATATCTGGGAAGTGTTTTGACAGAAACTGTGACACTGAAATCTGAAGGTGCATTGGGATAGTGAAAGATGCCTTCCAAAAGCTAAGCAAAGTATTAAGAAATAGAAAAATTTGATTATAAACAAAGAAAAGAGTACTGAAGTGTTACTTAATATCAGTCCTCCTATATGGCAGTGAATGCTAGACAATCTCCTCCCAGATAGAGAGACTTGATATAGTTCTACAAAATGATGCTCAGAATAACACAGACCAAACATATGAGCAACAAGGAAGTCTTAGAGGCAACAAAAACATAAAGGGCACTGATACTCAACATCAGAAAAAATACAGTTGAAATTTCTAGGGCACATAATGAGGAAAGAGGGTTTGGAAAATTTGATACTCACAGGACATATTGAAGGCATGAGTGTCAGTAGAAAGCAATGCATAACCTACCTAGTTTGCTTGAGTAAATGGGTGGCAGAACAAGGTTGAGAAGAAATAACAAAACAAAAAATTTATTACGAGCTACAAAGGACAAGAAATTGTGAAGTGCCATGATTGTCCACACGCTGAAGGGACATGACACATAAAAGAAGAACAACTTGATGCTCTCGGACACACAATGAGGAAAGGGGCTTAGAAAATTTAACACTCACAGGGCATGTTAAAGGCAAGAGGAACAGTGGATAGGAAGCCATCTACCTGATGAGTTTATGCGAATGGATGGCAGAAAGGGAAGTGGGATAGATGATGAAAATACAAACATTACTAAGAGCTACAAATGATAGGAAGGTATGAAGAGCCATGATCGCCAATATCCTAAAGGGATTATAACACATAGAAGAAGAAGAAAATACAATAAGGAAGATTTTAAGACCTTTTTAAAATAATTCTTACTTTGGGGAAACCACCTTTAAAGTTAGATGTACTATTGTCCGCTAAACCACGAGAGACCTTACAGCAAAGTTCATTCTTAAGAAATTCATATCTCTTGCTGGGACCTTTCAAAGCCTATATAAGCTAACATTAGTTTTTCTGTTTGTCTGGTTTTCTACACATCCTCCTCACGACTGAGAAAAAGCTTGTGTTCTATAGCTATCACAGTCCCAGACCCACGCTGATTGTTGGCTAATATCTACCCAGTATTGTTAACATACAAATTTATGAAAAAAATAATAAAGAAATTATCACTAATGACCATATTTATTTACTAGACATATAACATGATTATTTCTGGAACATATATGAAATAGTTACGGTGCTAGATCTTAAATACTGATATTTTAATCAATCTAATATATATCACTAGCAGCATGGCCTGGCGTTGCCCGTGCTTGATTCAAAAATTGTACGTTTATGTAGTTTCCTCTTACTTTTCAATGAATATGTGTAAACTGATTTGCAGTACAAACGGTAGTTACGCTCACCAAGCATTTCATGTGACAAAACATACTGCCTCTGTTGAGATTGACTGGAAAGCCTCAAAGAGGCCTCTACCTCGGTTTCCTCTTCCCATTTTCTCTTTGCCACAGAGGCTCTTTTAGAACGCCTGCTAAGGTTGCCTCGCCATGGTATTTTGGCACGTTTAGCAAAGCTGCTGGGTCGGTCATCGCCACAGCACTCAGAAGAGTGCAAAACAGAGGATGAAGTAGACGCCAGCCGCTTCTCCCCCAAGGAGGCGCACTCAATGGAATCCTGCTCCTGTTTCCCCTTAGTCAGTGAGGCTCTTTTAGAACGCCTGCTAAGGTTGCCTCGTCTGGGTGTTTTTGCAGCCTTTGCAGAGCTGCTGGGTTGGTCATCGCCACGGCACGCAGAAGAGTGCAAAGCGGAGGTTGAAGTAGACGCTATATGATCATCTGTAACCGGAGTTATTATGTGCTCCTCCGCAGTCGCCTGTTCTGCATGTGTAACGTTAACAGTGTTAGGGGTCTTCAGTTGCCGACGTGTGGATGTTCGTCGTGTAGGAGCCATTTGAAGGGTTGTAGAAATGCTGTGTAAGAATGCGAATAGAAGTTGATGCCGAAGCTGAAGCGGTGCAACCTCGTTGTATACGAAAACTAAAAATGCAGTGGAGCGGTATGGAAAAAGCTTCTCCTAGCTATGGGCCGTGCTTTCTGGCAGCATGAAAACGTCGCTGTAGGAAGAGGTTACGCAACCAAAACGTTGAAGCATTGAAGGTTAAAAAGTAGTGAAACACTGAGATGTACTGGGCCGCGTAGTAAAGGCAGAAGAGAAGTAACTTGTGACAGCAGTTAACTGTCTAATAGCAAAACTGAACTACGAAAAGGTAGAAATAGGTACGGAATGCTAAGATGGACTGGGCTGCACAGTAAAGGCAGCACGCAGAGATAAAATGGGTAATGCAAACGTTTAAGCAAATACGTAACTTGCGGTAGCAGGAAGCTGTCAATTAATCCAAGGACAGATGTGTTAATGGCGATCAAATCAAGACGTGAGTGCGGATGCAGCCGCGCTGAAGGTATTTAAAGGGAGCATGACTTGTCATTGATTGGTGTAGCCTGGACAGTGGCCATGACTTGGACCAATGAATGAGCTCCCGCAAAATGGAAGATGCTAGTGCGCATTCACACACGTGTGCATGATTTGGCAAGTGCAAGGCTTGGCCGTAAACAGGGTCAAGCTGCCTGCTGCATATGCAGCTTGGTTCTAACGCACATGATGCCGGCGATGAGAATGCAAGGAGCTGCAATGAAGCGTTTGCTCGTTTAGTTTGTGCAACAACGAAAAGCCGCTAACCGTTTGTCGGCATTAGCTTTGAAATGGATTCGGAGGAAGCCCTGCTGTTTTAGCGCAAAATTTCCTCGTCAGGTCTGGGATGCGGCCTGGGCTAGGGGAAAAGGTTTAAAGAATTGGAAAATGGACTGCTAAGGCGGAACCATTTTCCCTCAGCACGTATGTGGGTTTTTTTTTCAGTAAAGATGTGAATAAAGGAAGTGCTTATTTTGGTAAGATGCGACGATTAAAGCAAAAGTGTTGACAAAGTCGAATATGTCATTTGTGGCTCAATGTCAGACCTGGTAGCAGGGATAAAAAAGCCGAATTTCAATGGCCCTGCACCCATTCCAGAATTTGAGATCAAATGTTTTCTTCCACTCCACTGCACGCACTGACCTGTTTCTTCCCGCGCATAGTGTGACCTGCATTTAGGAAATACCCAACCGGAAAAACATTTTTAAGGGTTGAGCGATTGTCAATTTGCATTCTGTTGGGGGGGGGGGGGCGCTCAGAGTTGAAACTTCACATGGTGACTCCCAATGGCCTCCTCATAAATCCGCTCGGTTTTCGCTAAAAACTGACATGTGGTTCAGGCGCAATCTGGGTGTATCAGTTTTGGGGTTTTATCGGTTTTCCGCGCTGTTCAGAGGGTCCGTGGTCATGAAACTTCTGGACAACACTTCTAATGGTAGACTCTAAGAGGATGTGAAATTTGGTTGAAATGCGATCATTCCTTCTGTAAGCAGATTTTTTCAGAACCTGAGTCCGAACTCAAAACTTGGGCTCCGTCATGTCCTTACAGCAGCCATTTGCAAACTTGTGGTGAAAACCACATCGAAATCGGGTGAGAAATGCAGCCTGGGTGAGGTAACAACACCCACGACAGACACACAGACAGACAATATGAGAAATATAGATACTAGATTTGTGTACTTGTAAAATCCATAGACATTAGAAAAGATCCAAAAATCTTTATTGGAAAATTAGAATCAGTTCGATTAACATTAGGAAGTATGTGTGTGTAATATATTTCTATATTAAAATCATTCCTATATTTAAAAATTGCAACAAAATAATTCTACATATAATAGCCCTATTCTATCAGTAATGCTTGCATTCATTCCTGACCACTGACAATCCCTTTCTTCCTCATTTGCAATGCATTCCTATAGTAAAACACTGCTACAAAATAATAATTCTACATATAATAACACTATTCTATCATTAATGCTTGCATTAATTCCTGACCACTGACAATCCCTTTCTTCTGGATTTTTAATACACAATAATACGGTGTGGTGAAACAATTGTTAGGCTACGAAATTGAAAAATTCAGTAGTGAATTGTGAATTTTTTTCCTTTAAAATGAAAATATTTAGAATTAAAAAAATTTAATACAGAAAATTCCTGAAATACTTTATAGACCCCAAATGACAAATATTCTTTACTGAAAAATTAGAGCCATTTTGATTAACATTAGGCAAATGAGTGTGTGTGTATGTGTGTACATGTATACACACACATATGATAAATTAAAATTGTTCTCATTTTATATATATATATATATATATATATATATATATATATATATATATATCAACCTATCACAAAGTCATTATTTTCTAATTTATTTCATATCATGCCACGTGAACAAGTAAAGAGACAGATGGTGCACTGTTGCACAAAAACTGAATGCTTAAAGAAAAAAAAGAAAAGATACAAAGAAAAAGAAAAAAAGAAACAAAATTTGCATTGTCTTTCCTGGTAGCTCCAAATAGCACATCTGTGCAAACGAGCAAGCTTTTTCTATGGACGGCAGTGAATAATCAGTTTGATCAGATTTAGGAATTCTGCTATTGTTTAGTGCTATTTTCAGAATGGCTCAGCCTGTTGCTGCAGTATAAACTGTCATAATTCCACCCTTTTTCGCTAAAGCACGTGGCCAGAGGCAGCCATCAAGTGCAGTGTTGCTTCCTCACTTAAATGCCGATTGCTTCCTGCCGCCACACTTTCAGTTAAACATTGTAATAGGAGTGAAGTTACCACATGACTAAATGCTGCACTGACCCTGACAGACAACAGCACCGGGAATTTTTTTTTTTTTTTTCTTTTTTTTACTTTTGCAAAATGAAGTGACGGTTCAAATTACCAAAATTATGCTTCTACTGAAATGCAATTTAAAAGAATGAAGATAATAATCAAGTCGTTTCAATTCCCCATTTACAAAGAAATTTTCTTTAAAGACCTGTCTTGCCAAGATAGTTGAAAATTCTGATTTTCAAGGCAAGTCTTTCTTACTTGGGAGATTACTATAACAATCACCACTCCCCACTTTTTTCCATTTGGATGACATTTATTTCCCAATTCATGAAAAATGTCAAAATCACTCAAAGTCTTTAGTGAATATGAAATTTTGCTATTTGAATCATGAAATACATTTTTCCTTTTGATGTATTGAAAGTGGGTGGGCAACATTTCTGGTTTATGAGAAAGAAAATGATACACTTAATGAAAGTCTAAGAGCATATTGGTCAGTTCATTGCGAATAAAAATAACAAAGATGAAGATACTAGATAATAATAATTATTTACCAAATAATTAAATTGCTTCATCTTGGAACAGGAGATGAATTGTAGAAATATGTAATTTGAAAGTATTCTTAGGATTATGATTTTGAATTGTTATCATGATGGCTGGGTTCTAGTGCTACATTTCGGGGATAAAATGATTTCAAGAACCTATCAAACAGCTGTAATAGTTGTATGTATCCCACTAGTACAAGGCAAACCATCATGTGCAAGACAATGTTCCTATGCTCCCTTTTCCCCATTTAACCTTACCTTCGATTAACCTTTATCATTCTGTATGTGACTTCATTTGCTGTATAAAAAGTTTAGCCTGCCACCAAAGGTGACTTTGATTTCTGAATTTGAATTTCATAGATGTGTTGTCATATCCTGCTATAGCAACAGAAAACATCTGAGTGAAAATAACCTTTATCACACTGCAGGCGACAATTCTTACTGTAGAATTCTTTCCCTTTGTTACTCTAGGCACATTCTGTTACCTTGAGAGAGTTGCTATAAATAAACATTTCTCAACTGTTATTTCCAGTATTTTAAGCTGGAAATTGCCTACTACAGCTTGGAAGAAGGTTAAACTTCCATTTTTCAATGCCATTTTGAATTCTTCTAGACTCTACACATTAATTTTTTTGCAATATTTTGTAAACAAAAATGGCCACATCAATATCCAACAAAGCCTTTATTCAGGAGTTTCTTTGATTAGGACTCCAATAATGATTTTGAAGGCATTACTCGAGTGGATATTGATGGTGAAGTGGTTGAAGATGATAACCATGCTAGTGATGTGGAGGAAAGCAATGATGACCACTAGTGGCTACTATTATCCATGCCTGACTAATTTTATGAAAACTACTGGTGACCATCGATATACCTGCTAGCCTTTCTGAAGATGAATTATTTTGTCTATTTATAAACAACGAAATAATAACTTTATTCGTTAACGAGACTAATAAATAGGAGTCAGGTAAAAAGAAAGAACAAACAAATGCTAGTGTCTTCCCGTGTGCAAACACGAGGAAACGTGTCACTTTTTTTATCAAAATAGCAATTTTGCTTCTTATTGCACCCCCAGAACTCCACATAGAGTAATAAAAGTTAAAGTATGTTGAATTATTTATGTATTTTTTTAGTGTATTTGTTTTTATTTCACGTTTCAATTTTTTTTGTTTTCAATGTCAAAACATGCATGCAAAACGTAATGCATTACAACAAAATATTACTCATTCATTCTTTTATTAGTATACAAAAATTAAAATCTATATGCACCATACAAAGAAAGTTATAACAATTTTAAAACAGTAGGTGTTCATGTTTTTGCACCCACAAAAAAAAATGCAGTGGCAGGTGAGACAATTCTAGAAAGAAGTTAGCGTGATAAAGATTAACAATAAGGTTACTGCAGTTGAGGGGCCTTGAAAAAGGATGCAGTGGAAAGGGAAGCAATATTAATTATGTTGAGGGCTAAAGGTTAAAGTGAAGCTAAGTAAATTCATCTTTGTGTTTATTTTCTTACAAGAAATCACCTGTATACAAATTTAAGTTATCAAATCTCTTGCGAGTTAAATGTGTAACATCCAAATTTTATCTGTCAAAGAAACATAAATTTGGAATTGCTCTGTCACCTTTCTCTCTCTTGATGACTGAAGTAAATTTCAATAGGGAGGTTCAGATAAAAAAAAATATCATAAGTTTGAGGTCATACTCCTAAAGGTCATAAATCAAGCTCACAAGTCTGTCAGAAAATACCTGTGTGTGTGTGTGTGGGGGGGGGGGGGGCATAAATCAAAAATCCATATCCCAACTCACAATGCTCACCTACATTCTTCACTTATGAAGCAAGCAATCCTGTAATCCAAAGTAGCATTCTTTTATCAAGGTAAGAAAGGTTGTGATTGGTCAAGACAGGTAAGGAAGTGCAAACAATTAGCATATTTCAAGGCCTACTAAAGCCGATTCTGATTTTCTTTTTTGACAGACAGCACAGAAAACACAAATTATTTTCCAAGGTATGACCTAGTTTTCTCCTTGGTCACCGCAGTGATATATTTTTATTGTGTTTTAATGTGAATCCTTTGCATCAAACCAGTTTAAATGCTGCTATATAAGCTTTGACCATATAACCAAGTTACTCACATATATCCTCTGATCGAATTAATTCAAATCGTTGATGCTTATTGAACCCTTCCAAGCTTTGAATTATTGTGACATAAAATAACAATATATAAATTAACACCTGTAATTACATTAGGAGGTGCAGGTGGTATAATAGCTATTGGCACAGAAAGTGGAATTGGTGAACAGAATTCAAATTCTGTGCTTGTCTGTTGCATGCATTTTCATGCTGATGCTCTTGGAAAGGGCATGAATCCATATCTTCTTGTCCCTGTAAGGATTAAATGGCAGAGTAGATTGGCCTGACTATGGGACACATTGAAGGCAAGAAGGACTGACAAAAACAATGCACAAATTACTTAATGAGCTTGAGTAAATGGATGGCAGAACAAGGTTTAGGTGAAATAACAAAATTTATTAAGGGCTGCAAAAACAGGAAATTGTGGAGAGCCATGACCTTTGTTGTGGTGTGGGGTTTGGCAACACACAACACTTAACTGAACCAAGTCAGATGTGACAGTAGTATTCATTACTCAGCTAGACAAGTTACTGCAAGAGTATTATCTTCTTTACCCAGGACTACTTATCATAAATAGATCAGTCTATTCATGAAAGTAAGGAGGGTAATTGGTTCTTAACACAACAATCACCCACGTCCTGAAGAGACATGGCACATAAAGAAGAAGGACCTTAGGTGGCAGCCAGTCAAAGAGAAATACTAATTCAAAACCATGGAGAAGGCAATGGGAAAATATTCCATAATCTTTCCAAAAATCTGTGAAGAGCCATAATCACCTCTGTCCCCCAAAAAAACATGACATTAAAAAGATAAAGAAAAATTGCCAAATTGCTTTGTTTCCTTTTTTTTTATTCACAGAATATAAAGATCAGATTCTAGTACCTGTTCCTCATCCTCAATTGTGTTCTTGTCTTCAGGAAGTTCATGACATAACAAGTTATGCCTGCTCACAGAAATTCAAATCCTGCACCAACTTTTTTTTAACTGATATTACCCCATGCAAGGCAGTAAAACCACTAAGACACAAGGGGTTACAGGGTGTGGACGAATTAGGAAGAGAAGCTTTAATAATGAGTGGGAAGAGAAAAGAGTACTCAGAGGATAGTAGATAGTGATTGGCATTACATTTAAATTTTTTAAGATTAAAGTTGGCTGGAAAGCATGGAGTCAGAAGCGAGTTCCACAAGCAAGAAGTGTGAAAAAAGAAACTGTTAGCATAGAATTTATTGTTACATCTAGCCATCTCAACTGTAAATTGATGAGATCTCGACATCAGTCTCGTACTGTGCTTAAATTAAAAAAGTCTAGGTACCATAGCAAAGAGCTTATCCGAACAATTACTATGAAAGTATTTATAGAAAAGGCACAGAGAGGCAACCTTGCAGTGGTGGGAAAGTGAATGAAGCCGTGCTGCCAGATAAGGACCAATAATATTGCTGATTCTATCTTTGGATTTTACCAAGTAGCTCAACTTAAATAGCAGGGGCATCAGACCATATGTGGCAGCAATTTCTGAGCATGGACAAATTGAAGTCGTCTGAGTTTTGCATGACATTAGATAAAGAAAAAAACTGCTCAGACTCTTTATTTTAAGATAGTCCTCATGAAAGTGACTATGTCTGTTGTCGAAGAAGGAGAAGAAGTAAATATTTATCATAAATACAAAGATTTTATTTTAACAATCATTGCATCAGTGAAATCAATTCTGATTTCTACTGATAAAAATCAGAAGTAATTAATGTTCATATTACATATATAATTATCACTGTTATATTCATAGGAAAATTTGTTTCCATATTAACTGGGACTTTTTTGTTGTTGTTTCTGTTTGTTTTCAGACATATTAATTTTTTTCTTCTTCTAATGACAAGATTATTAGAATCGTTGTTTGATGTTTGAAGAAATAACAAAGGAGTCTTCTTAATATGAATTCAATTCTAAATTCTAAATATTGATTAAAAACAAAAATGATCAAAAGGTTCAATGCTTTAAATAGTCAATATTCCATCAATTCATCAATGGATAAAAAAACAAACTTGAGAGTGAACTGATTTAGCATTCAAAATACATCAAAAGTTTTTAAAATTGTGCATATAATAATCCTATAATACTTAATAAATTCCTGACCACTGACAATCCCTTTCTTCCCCCATTTGCAATGCATTCCTATAATAAAACACTACTACAAAATAATAATTCTACATATAATAGCCCTATTCTATCAGTAATGCTTGATTTCATTCCTGACCACTGACAATCCCTTTCTTCCTCATTTGCAATTCATTCCTATAGTAAAACACTGCTACAAAATAATAATTCTACATATAATAGCCGTATTCTATCAGTAATGCATGCATTCATTCCTGACCACTGACAATCCCTTTCTTCCTCATTTGCAATTCATTCCTATAGTAAAACACTGCTACAAAATAATAATTCTACATATAATAGCCGTATTCTATCAGTAATGCTTGCATTCATTCCTGACCACTGACAATCCCTTTCTTCCTCATTTGCAATGCATTCCTATAGTAAAACACTGCTAAAATAATTATGCATATAATAGCGCTATTCTATCAGTAAAGCTTGATAGTCTCAGTGATTCTTGTTACAGTGAACAACTAATACAATAAGTGTTTTTTTTCTTATAAAAGATGCCATATTATCTTTTATTTAAATTCCTTGAGGTTTCATCAATGTATTCCTTATGACAGTTATTACAGGTGGTAGAGTGAATTCCTTCTTCAAGTTTTAGCTTATTATTTTGTTTGTATCAAGTCTATTATTGATTTAGATGAAGTTGAAACAAATTTTATATTCAGCTTAGATAAATTCTTTTCAGTTGTGATAAAGTTGGTGGGTAGAATAATATATTTTTATTCGTTAGGTTTGTTAGAAAGGTCCACCTTTCTATTTTGAAATAAAAGACTCATAAAATATTTTTAAAATGATGAAACACACTACACAAAAACCTTTCCAATTTGTCAATTTTCCCTAAAATTCTTCTTGATATATAAAAATGTATGTATCATTTTCCCCTACAGCGTCCATTATTTATAAAAATTATACATCTTTACTTCCTTTTTTTAATATGCAGATTTGTGTAATCAAATGTAAGCGATAGTTTATTATTCATGCCATCTTATTATTGTGCAATATTGATTAGGAAAAATACTGTACTTAAATGACCTTTCCTCAACTTTTATTCTTTGTAATATCAAACACTAATTTGCACTCAAAAACAAACAGTTATAGAGTGCACAATCTTAACAGTGAAAGGAAGCATTTTCTTGCATATTAAAATCAAAGTGTCTTTTATAAGATGGTCGAAAATATTAGAGCCAAGAAACATTTGGAAATCCCAAATCATGGTAATAAAAACTAATATATTTTTTTTCAAGTCTTTATTGGTAGAAAAACCTCTTGATTATTGTTATATTCCGTGCTAATAGGAATATGGAATGGACAAACATAGCGAATAAATAGTCACAGGTTTATTGTAGAAACCAGTACAACAAGCAAGGAAGTAATAGTTATGCACACGGTCGTCGCAAGTCAGTACAGTTGCGTGCGTGCTGCTATCGGAAGGATGCTAGTCTTGCAGATCCCAGCTCGACTCTCCTGTCCACTGTCTTAACGGATACTTATATCTATAGTCTCGCCACTCATGGGGGTGACAGGTTATTCCATCACATCAATTATCAAAAAAGAAACCTGAGGAGGACTATGTTTAGTAGCATATCAACATATATATGGGTCATTTAATGCCAAAATTTAATGTTCTTGGAAGCATTGCTGGTATTCTTTTTTTCTTCACAAATAAATTCCTGGTAATATATTTTTTTCCTTCATAAATGTATTGCTGGCATTTTTACTATAAAAATCTATTTTTATACTTTCATAGTGTTTTGAACCCCAGTTTGGGGGTTAACTATATGCCCATAGCTAGGGCTCTAACAGGTGCTACCACCCTGGATCAGGGTGGACCTGGGAACAACAGCAATTAAGAGGTGGCTCTACACTCCATAAAACCTCCCAATCAGAGGCCTTACTGCCAGATGTAGTTTATCATCATACCCAGGACAGACAGTGCACAAAACACATTAACACATCAACTAATGTTAATGGTATTATGATCCGTTTCCCTATAAGGAAACATTTGGCATTCATTGTCCGAGCAGCCAGTACTATTTTTGGTTGAAATTTATGAAATCTTTCTCTTTTTTCAGTAAAATAAGTTTCTCAGGTTCAGTAGCTGTTATCATGCTTTTCAGTAATGTCTTGTCACTGGCATGTCATGATATTTCAAATAGAAGAGAGTGAATGAGGTGGTAACAGTAAAACACATCACTAGATAGTAGGAGTGGAAAAGTGATTGCTTATGCAAACCATTTTCCCAGAGCTTCTTTACTTGCCAAGATTATACCCACAAAAAAGCTGTTACGCCTATTATCAACCCTGACAGATGGAGTGGGGGCAAATGTAAATAAAATAACTGCCTGCCACATTGTTTGGAGGAAGACAGAACAGATGGCTGAGAAAGTGTAAAACAATAAGAAACAAGCAGGTAATTTAAGCAATACACATTCCATAACCAGAATCCTCTTAGAGAAAGAACAAGAAAACAGGCCGTCTTTTGGTGCTGGCTCCACCAACTTAGGTTTCATCTCAAACATTGGCTGCTTTTCCTCCCTCACATTCCAACCAACTTTCTAAGTCTTATCAACCACATGGCATTGTGACACGATGCTTACTTAGACATCCCACTCTTCAAACATATGGCCTCTATGCTGCACAGGTTCTCTTTTTCTGCAGTCAATATGGACAAACAGTTCATATTTTTTGGATTCAGTTATAAATAGAATAATCAAAGAGTTCTTGCCAATAACATCTTGCTAATATTTTTTTTCTCCTTTGAAATAATTTCTCAAAAAGAATCTAATTTCAGTGTTAATTTGAAAATATTTGTCACTAGATAACATGAGCATTATTTTTACTGTGTCCCTTAAAATAATTTTTTTTCTAAGAAAAATTATAACATGGACTCTACAACAAACTAAGTTTACTTTAACTTCCTATGAATCTATATGTTTAAATATATTCCTGCCAGCCTGCCTTCCAACAAGTATAGAATAGCATACCATACTGCCAAGTATCTTCTATTTCCTATCATTGCAGCTGGCAGACAGGTTTATAGTCAGAAATTCCTCAGGAGTGCCAAGAAATTGTAATACTTCAAAAAGGTGGAGCTATAAATCTATCACAACTAATGACTGTTTGCTATACTCAAAAGGTCATGGGTTCAATTCTTTGCCAGTTTTCATGGAAAGGCTGTAAGTTATGGGATATAATTTAAATTTTATGTTTACAAATTAAAGGAGAAAAATCTCAAGGGCTGATCTGAGTTGAAGCACTAAAACCACACCGTGTTGAACAGAAAAACAAGTGTTTATATTATATTACACAGCATACACTATTATATATATATATATATATATATATATATATATATATATATATATATATATATATTTATTTACATACACACAAATATATCAGGACTGGTGCTAAAAAAATAAAACTGCAACACATATCAATTCAATATTTAATCTCCTTTGAAGTAATCCCCACTTTATCCAGTATTGTTTCCATTGATGGAAGCATTCCTGGAACTCCTTTTCTGGAATAGCAAGCAGCTGCCTTGCCATATTCTCTTGGATTGCCTCAGCATCTTGAAATATTGTTCTTTTCAAGTGCAATTTGATTTTTGAAGAGGAAAAAGTTGCAAGGGGCAAGATCTGGGGAACGTTAGCTTGGTCAAAAACTGCTGCATAAGCCATTGTCACTGATGGAACATCTGTGGTGTCGTGAGAGGAATACACTCTGTACAATCTCCTTCCAGGCACTGCTAGAAGCAACAGAAACTAGCAAGAATGTTATGACTATGTGTATATGTGACAAGAGTTCAAGGTCACAGTACTAAGCAGCTTTCAGTCTGTGTACTTTAGCTTCATTACCAGAGCAACAGTCCTGATACTTTTTTATCAGACCTCATAAAAACATGAATGGATTAATAAACAAAAGGAATTAAATTATTTTGAACTGACACACTCCTTTTGAAAAAAAGTTTAATTGAACTGTAGAGCCCGGGACCACTGAATTTTTGAAAATTGCATTGAAACACATAAAACAGTCTGCTAATGAGTAAATAATTAGAAGAAGAAGAAGAAAAAAAAGAAAATATTTTTATATATATTTAAAAACTCTTTCTCATAGTATTTAGTATTTGAGCACTCCTGTATACATAAGAAAACATTGTTCAGACTGTTGTCCTCATCTATATTGTCACATTCATAATGTTTTGGCTGTTGTATGTTCCAGCCTTCTTCAGATTGGTTCAATGAAGTTTGTGTAGACATTCTCCCCATGTTTATTTCCTGAAATGGGCTAACATATAAAATGAGATGAAATGTCACTATTTACATAGACATGTAAATAGTTACAATACCTCATATCAGAAATATAGACAGATAAGAAAATAAAAATTGTGTGTGTGTGTGTTCATTACAACCTAAGCAACTTACAAATGTTCAACCCTGAATCAGTATGTCTGGCCATAATGGCTCAGCATCTGACAGCAATACCATGCGCATCTAAAGCGCAGTGTAAGTGCCGCAACCGTGCACCAGTAGCTAATAAGTTGTTTTGTATTAATATTATTGTGATTTGTTTTGCAATTAAAGTCTTTTCTGTTTTTTGCACCTATATTTTGGTTTGTTGTATGTTTAGCAAATATTAAACCAACCATACTATAGTATACAGTGTTTGACATAAACTTGACAAATGCAAAAATAACAAAACAATGTGAGGTGATGGCACAAATGGTATGAAATGTAAAGAAACCATAAAAATTATAAAAAATACAGAAAAAGAAAGATAAAATGACTGCAAGATTAATTACAGGTCGACTTACAACCTGATCGATTTACAGCCTGTTGGTTGCAAGTTGATGATGACTTGTGTGTGTGTGTGTGTGTATATATATATATATATATATATATATATATATATATATATATATATGCATGCCTGTGTGTGTTTATATATGTATGTATCTATATGTGTGTACATGTGTGTATATATATGTATGATCCTTGTTTTTTAAAATTAAAAGCTGTATAAGGTCTTTTTTTAATGCACAAGTACTTTTGACTGTACATTCAGTCATCTTCAGGCATGGAAATTATTTTGTTTTTGTTAAAATTCAGGTAGCACCCAAGACAAAAAATATAATGCAAATCGAAATGTTTTTTTTTTTAAATGTGCTTTTGTTAACCGATACAAACTTTTGGAGCATGCAGTTGTAATGCTAAAGTTGAATTATTTTGAAAATTTAAGAAAAAAAAAAAAATTCTCAAATTGGCATATTAGTAAAAAATGTACTCTCTTAAATTTTCAAAAAAATTCATCCTTAGCATTGTGACTGCACGCTCCAAAAAGTTTGTGTATATATGTGTGTGTGTGTGTATTAAGAAATATATATATATATATATATATATATATATATATATATATAAGAAATATATATATCACAATACATATTATATATATATATATATATATATATATATATATATATACACACACATATGTATTAAGAAAAAAAAAATATATATATATAAGAAATATATATATCACAATACATATTATATATATATATACACACACACATATGTATTAAGAAAAATATATATATATATATATATATATATATATATATAAGAAATATATAAGAAATATATATATCACAATATATATATATATATATATATATATATATACACACACATATATATATGTGTGTATTAAGAAATATATATATATATCACAATACATATTACATATATATACACACACACACACACACACACACACACAATAAAATAATATACTATAATAGGAATCTGAAAATATCCAATGTCAATAGCACGATTCAGAGTTTCATGCGTTTCTTTCAATCTTCAGATGCAAATATGTTGGCTGAAACTAGTTGAGGAACTTAATTAAAAATAAAACAAAAAAATATTAATATATAACCTGAAATTTTAATTTTTTAACATACTTTATTGTTCATAGCACACACACACACACATTATAGTGCCCCTCTGAATAAATTTATCACGTGAAGCAAAAATAAAAGAGAAATTGTCTAAATAGTTAGAGTATGGAATGCTTTATAATGTATATGGACAATGAATACAATACAAAGGCACATTTCAATAATTAAAGGTGTCTAGGCAAAGTATTAAGAAACAGAAAAATTTCATTGGAAACAAAGAAAAGAGTACTGGACTGTTATGTAGTATCAGTCCTCCAATATAGGGAATGCTGACCAATCTCCTTGAAGCAACAGAAATATGATTTTACAGAAGGATGCTAAGAATACCATCGACTGAACTTGTGAGAAATAATGAAGTTTTAGAGAAAATGGAAACATACAACACTTATACTAAGCATCAGAGGAGACAAATGAAATTTTTAGAGTACATAATGAGGAAAGAGGGCTCATAAAATTTGATATCCACAGAACATACTGAAGACAAAATGGACAGAGGAAAACAATGCATCAGCTACCTAATGAGTTTGTGTAAATGGTTGGCAGAACAGGGATTAGGAGAGATAACAAATAGACAAACTTTACCAAGAGCTACAAAAAGAAATTGTCGCAAACCAAGATTACCCACACACTAAAAGGACACAGCAAATAAAAGAAGATCTAGCCCATACTCCCAAAATGTCACCTATTTTATATTAATATAATTTCTTCCATATTTTGTATGACAATGAAGACTAAAAGAATGAGCTAAATTGATAAAAATGGAAATAAGGAAGAATTGTTTATTAGATTTTTGTTGTTGTACCAGAATAGTTTATAACAGTGAAAAATCTTTTTCTGCAATGGGCGCCCACAAAAAAATTAAAAGCATGAAAATATTTTTGTTGGAATTTTTGAGATGAGGAATTATTATTATATGCTTTGCTATTCAAAAAAAGCATGATCATTGCAGTTGATATGCTCACAAGATATTGGCCATTGACTCTCCAACCTTGTTCAGGTGTCTGACATGCAGGGGGTTTAATGTATAGCAGCCAAGAAGATAATATTTAAGTTCAATATTTGTTTAGAAATTATCAAGCAAGAAACTTGGAGACAAATATGAATTTAAGTCTATCGACATAGATAAGTCAATGCAGCTGAAGCATAATGTTGAAAGAAAAAAATGATACAACATATTTTTCTACATAATCTCATTCTTATTAATACACTTAAACAATTTCAAGGATTTTACTTATAATAATAATTATAATCAATCATAATCACAATCATAGACATAATAACAAACAATTATAATCCTAATCCTAATTATAAACAATCATAATCATAAACATTATATTTAGTGGATACACATTTTTGAGTAGACATCTTTGTATGCTTCTTCTTTCTTTCTTTTTTATACAGTGAAAATAATGAGGAAGGAGGGCTTGAAGAATGTGACACTCACAGGAGATGTTGAAGGCAAGAAGGACAGAGAGAAACAGCACAACCTACTTAACAAGCTTGTGCAAATGAAGCAAGGGATGGTGAAATGGCAAACTTTATTAAGAGCTACTAAGGCTAGGTTGTTGTAGAGAGCTATGACCACTCATTTATAGCAATAACCAAATGCTTCTCTATTAACCCCATGAACATTATACACTGAACATTTCAGATCAAAATTCATGTAATAACTATTTCAGACTATGGACTAATTGAGCTACACTTATAAGATTTTTGACTCATTTTCGAATTAGCTTTTATTATTTGTTATGGCCCCCAATTAGATATTTATGCTGATTACATGACCTGCAATCAGTTATTAACTGGGGCAAGGAATGGCTTGTAAATTTCAATTCCTTCAAAACAAAACTACTTTCATTTAATCATTACAGAGAACCTTTTTCTTCCTGTCATCAGTATGGCTGATGCTAACCTCCAAATGTGCAACTCTTTGTGCTATTTTGGGCTTATGTTTTCCGCTGTCATGAAGTGGAGAAATTTTATCGAATTAATTACTAGCTCTACTGCTCGGAAAGTTGGTTCTACTATGTCACAATTTTTCATCTTGCAGATTTATAAATCTACTATTTGCCATCTATTGAATATATATCTCTAGATTCTTGACAAAATTCAAAGAAGGGTCTATACTGTAATTGATCCAGACCTCGCATCTCAGCTTCAGTCACTTTCTCACAAATGTGATGTAGCATCCCTTCGTCTTTTCTACAAATATTTTCATGGCAATTGTTCTGATAAGTTTTACTCCTTGGTGCCTCAACTGTATGAATGCATGTTACTAGATAGGCAACTAGGTCTTACTGTTTTACTGTTGAACTAACTAGATGCAACCGTTAGTTCTATTGTAACAGCATATTTTCTTGCACTTCTCACCTATGGAATTCCGTCCAATTTTTTGCAATCTTCAAAAATTTAAATGCAACCTCAGTTGCTATTTTCTGTCTTTCTGAATCCTGTTCTTTTATTGTCCTTTCTTTTCACTTCCAGTCCCAGTAAGCCCTTGCATCTTAGTGGCATTATTGCCTTGCTTGGGGTGAAATAATTTTTTTTAAAAGAGAAAGTATTATCACCAACCACCAAGTGATAAAAATCTCAAAGCTATCAATTCAGTTATTTTATCTAAAAAAATATCAGGACCTCACTAGAAAAAAAAATCTAGTTTTATGATTCATTTAGTTACATGTTTTTCTTTTCTTTTTTTAATAGAGTCAAGAAAAAATTTTTAATTTCTAATTCAAATATAAAGACTTGATTCACTTCAAAGAAAATTTAAATCCATTCCACCGAACAAGCAAGCTTTAATTATTGTAGGCCATGTCACTTTTTTATCACCATTTTATTTCATGCATATTAGTTAAAGAAAAGAAAATAATTAAAAATGACTTTGTAAATATTGAAGCAGGGCCTTAAAAAGTTTAGAAGTACATATACAATTAATGGTGACACATTATGGAAATAAAGTTCACACTGTCTTTTCTTTCTTTCTTTTTTTTTTAACATATAAAGGTTATGAATATACATAAATATAAAGAAACTAAAAAATTTTAAAAATGATATTAAAACTCTAAAAATAAGGATATTGTTACTATTTACTTGTGTGAACACAAGCCAACAGTCAAAGAGATGTGTAGAAGGGACTGGCTTTAAAATTGTGACTTGGCTATGATCATTAACAGGAAGCAGTGTTTTTCCCTTTGTCAAGCCACTTGATCTCTGTTTTGTCATCCAAGCTTGTCAGGTAGGTGGCCTTCTGCTGTCTTCCGCTATCTTTCTCTTCCACTGTGAAAGTTTTCCAAGTCCTCCTTTATTATGTGTCCTAGAAATTTCTGATATCTCTTTCTGATTCTGAGTATAAGTATTCTTTTTACTAACATTTTCTTTAAGATTTCCTCATTGCTTGCTTGCTCAGTCTATGCTCAGTATCCTTCTGTAGAACAACATTTCTGTTGTCTCTAGTTTCCTCTTCATCTCTTTCCTTGCCCAGCCCTCTGTGTAAATTGCGTCTCCAGCATTAATGAAGTCTTCCCACCTCTGATGTACATGTCCATTGTCCTCATATCACTTTTGCAGACATCCTTGAAGTGAAGATAATGAAACTCTTGTGCCCTCTTGCTAGTGGCCAGTTCCCCATATAGAAGGACCTTTGGAATCCCCCCATCCAGTATGCAGTGTGCACATATCCAAGCCAGCAGAACCAGCACTGTTGGGGAAGGGTGAGAACTGCAGCAATGGCGATCTGGTTGGACCAACTGACGCCCAGAATGTATCTTAGACAGCAAAAATTAAGGGCGGCGCTAAGGTGTCTCTCGTGTCTAATATTGCAGACAGGAGAGATGCCTCAGTGCTCCAAGTCTTGCTGCAGTAGTACACTTACCCTGTATGTGTGTGTGTGCACTCGCTCGCACACACCGGGTGTAACAGCATAATTGTTCATCCCACAAAATGTTTAATATCTGAAAAAACCTCTAAACTAATTGAGGTTTTCAGAGAAGACATTTAGCCATCTTGATACCGTTTGTCGTAAGAATCACTGAAAAATCCTTTGCGTTATTCAGCTAAGAAGAGAACAGGTTAAAATTGTTTTGTGTCAGCACTACTGTTTTCTCAACTGAGCAATGATGAGAGGAAAAAAATCATTCAGGCATCCAGTAATGGTACCAACATTCATACTGTGGCTTCCATCTTCAAAGTCCATTCAAGAACTATCAAGAGAATGGTGAATAAGTTTAAAAATGAAGGAACAGTAGAGAGGAAAACTGAATCAGGAATTCACAACAGGAAGAGGGATCATCATTTCAACTTAGTGCTAAAGAGATCAATTAGAAAAAATCCAACTCAATTTATAAGAAATTTGGTATGTGAGAGAAAAGTTTCAGCTATGACAGTCGAAAGAGCAGTGAAAAAAGACTTGAAAATGAAATCATACATGAAACCTGTGAGGCACCTTATTACTCCAGGACAGAAAGTTAGAAGGTTAGAGAGAGTTGGAAAATGATCCTGTAATAATAATATATATATATATGAATATTATTTCAATCCTTCATGAGCTTCCGATCCTTAGCTATGATTAATTAATGATGAACATGTTATTTTCGTTTATGATCGATTTCATCACGATTCTTTTGTTAAGCATGGAAAGAAATTATACATTTTTACTGCTCAAAGTAGAGTCCAATAGTGTTATAAAGACTTTGGAGAATTCCAGTAAGATATCTTTAATCATTTCTAAGATACAATGATTCTATGCTTAATCTAACAACTGGACAAGTTTGATGTTATACTTGGTGTGTGTGTGTGATTAATATGAGTAAAAGCTTGTCACTTAGTTGATTGAGTTTTGTAGGTAGATCAGTTCATCCACTCTTCAGGGGATATCAGCAATTTAATGTGTGGGTGCGTGTGTGTGTGTGTGTGTGAGAGAGAGAGAGAGAAAAAATATGTGTGTGAGAGAGTGTGTATATGTGTGAGAGAGAGAGAGAGAGAGTGTGTGTGTATACGTGTTCCCAGTGCCCTACCCTTTTTAAAAAAAATATAGAGGCAACTGAATGCATTGTTTAAAACAGCTTTATTACTGGAAACATTTGCACACTCCAAATATATACATGAGTGAAGACTGTGTCTGTATCTGTGTGTATATACACACACACACACACACACACACACACACACACACACACACACACACACACACACACACACACACAAGGTTAATGAAAGGAAGGAGATCTTGAGATATTTTTGTACCTGTGCAATAACTATATTAGGTTAACACTAAACAAAAGACTAAAAAGGTGTGGTTGTTATCAAATGGACCAATTCTTTTCTCTTTTTTTCTTCATTCTCTCTGGGAAAGATGGGTACAACACCTGTGCAAATAGCAGAAGTGAGGAACTTTATTTTTGCAGACTAAATTAAATTGGCAACCACTCAACATAATATCATAAAGAGGGAAAAATAACAAAGACGAAGAAAAATGAAACAAATAAATTCATATGAAAACTTATATTAAAACTCACAGGGTCATAAAAATAACAACTTAAAAATAAAAAGCGAGTCGGATAATCATAATATATTTAAAAAAAATTTTTTTGCAATTATTATCTAAATACGATGGGTTTTATTCTACACTATCATCCAAAAGTTTAGAGTCATCCACTGGATTTAATAAGTTTCATACCGCCTTTGGTTTGGTTAACTCCTACTAAGCTAAGATGCTGAAACTATTTAACACAGTGCACAATGTTCAATTTTTTAGAGATGTGGTTTACCTAAAATTTAAAATTTGCCAGCCCTAATATTACCATTAACCAGCAAGTTGGATTAGACAAAAATTGTAAAAATTTCAGAGAAACTTTATGCAGTAATGGATTAATTTCATTATTATTATGGAATATATGATAAAATCGTGCAGGAAGATAAAGTCCTTATGGTTCAAAGTGAGCTAGTAAATTAGTTTCGAAAACGACACCCATCATTCAACTTTTAGGCGATTCTTCAAAATTCAAAGGGTGGCCCCAAACTTTTGGCCTATTGTGTTTGTTACTGTTGCTTTTTATCGATACACTTTTGAATTGATAAACTCTCTGACTATAAGAATAACCAACATGAAACTCGAAATAATGAAATTGTTTCCTGTCAATCTTTTGATACTTCTTAATTTCCACTTTTGTACTCTTTCTTTTAGTACAACACTTGTAAAATCCCCTTGGTGCTTTGATGCCTTCTATTTTTTCAAAGGTTAGGCTAAAATTGTGCCTGTACTCTCTTATCTGATCAATATCGATATAGGCAAGTGGGAATCAAGGCTTGGGGAATTCAAGATTTCCATAAGGCTTTCCAGACTATGGGCTTTCAGTTCCAATCAATTACATTCTAAGAGATACAAGGTTTTTACAGATGTCTGGAATAGAAGGGTGGGTTGGAAAATTCATTCAAAATTCATTTACTTTTGAAACAAAAAAGGAAGGACTGGAGATCAGAATGAAAAGACAATTTGAAAAAAAAATGTGGAAAATAAAATAAACAGGTGTTGAGAATAACAATTAGAAAAAAAAAACGAAAATAACTGACCAAACACAAGAGTAGAAATGTAAAGCTTTTTGGCAGGAGATGAATTAAAAAAATGCTTTCCATGATCGTCATTAATTTTTCAGAATTCCCAGCCTAATTATTGAATAAAATTCCCTGATATTTCCGTGAAAACTTCCACTGGAATTCTGATTTTGGGACATCATGTAACAAACGGATAGAGAGAATTCAGTATACAACTGCACCAGAGCATAACTCAAAAGATGAATGGACAAAGAAATACACATTTTTATTTAAATTTTACTAATCCTAAAAAAAAAAAACAAGTATATATAGTGTGTGGCTAAAGTAACATTTATTCCTTTTTTATTGAACAAAAATAAATTACACTAATTTAAGAAAATTTAGTCACATCAAAAGAACATTATTTATGATTAACAAACAATTTAACATGTTCAAAATGCTCCCCTTCATGTTCAATACAATGAAACACTGTTCCAGACCAGAGAGTAAAACGAAAAGGAAGCAAAAAACTAGAAAAGGACCTAACCAAATAAATGAGGAAATAATGAAACACATAGATGACAGTTGTACCAGTCATTGTTAGATCACTAGAAATAATCCCCCAAAAGCTTAATGAAACAGCTAGCCAAAATGGAAAGCTGAGGGAAGAAATGAGACTATCCAGACAACAGCACTTGTGAGAACAACAAGAATACTGAGGAGAGTGCTGGAGAATTGAACAGACTCATTGAAAGTCAATCCCCAAAGAAAATAATTTGTTGTCACTTATCTGAAATGAATCTAATAAGAAAAAGAATTAAAATAACAAAAATTAACATAAACAAAAATTTTTAGGTGTAGATATGAAAACCTATAGATTTTCTATAGTTTTGTATTGTACACCAAGTTTTCAATGTTGAAACTTGAGTACACTATATTAAATTGTTTTCAGTTAAATAGCTTAACAACTTAAGACTTAGCAATGAGTTCAATTGATGCATCAACTGACATCAATTCTAAATATATATATATATATTTTTTTTTTTTTTCATCAGATATTATGGCTTATATTGAGCAAAATAATATTAAATTCTAATTTACTTGAAAACAAAGGTGCAAGAGATATTACATATAGGATAATGGTGAAAATATTAAAATTTAACCAAAAATGGCTTCTTTTTTTTTTAAATATTAAAATTTAATCAAAAAAGACCTTTGCAAAATTAAAATATACCATTATATTAAATGTCATCTTTTATTAGGCAAGTCAGTATTTTCACAATAAAATCTGTATTCACCAAATAATTTCAGTCAAATTTTCAGAATTTATTTTAAATGATATAAAGATACCCTGTGAATTTCATCTGTTTTTATCAGAAATATTTACATTATGGCAGCTGGTCACTTGTATCTGAGTATGCCTGTCTACTAAGATGGCTGGCCAATCCCTTTTGCAGACGCCTGCTCAGGAACATTTGTCTTTGTTCAACAAACACAGAGCCCACCTGTGGTTTATACTGCAACTATGCTGAGCGGACCTTAATTGCAGTTTCTGGGAGTAAGTGCATTATCTGGCATTATCAACAGTAAGAACAAGGCCAGTACACTAAAGCTCTCGGTCATGATGACTTGTGTCTTTGTGCTAGCACAAGCATCTACTCAATTTCCCCTCACATGGGTCATGGTTTTCAGGCATTTTCAAAAGGTGCCACATGCTGTGGTTGCCTCCCCAGGCCACATGCCCATTAACTTACTTGCTGATAAGAGATTTCATTATTCAACTTAAGTCCTATTTTATTTATATAACAGTATAGTTATTAATATACATTTATTCTAAATTACAAATAGATATAAAGATTGTAATAGTTTATGAAAGAAATATAAGCACAAATGAAAAAAAAGATATTTGGCATTTAGTGTGTGATGCAAAGACAATGTTGGAAACTGTGACAAACAAGCAGAATTCAGAAAAGAAATTGGAATCACTGGCAAAATAAGAATGTGAAAATCAAGATGTTACAGAAAGAGATTTGAGAAAAATGAAAACGGTAATAAACAAGAGAATGGAATGAAAATAGTTCAAGCTGAGTTTGCAAGGAACTGCAGGACCAGCTTTTTAACCCTTCAGTGCCTATTGTTCTATGAGCAGAATATATTTTAAGACATCTTTTTTGATACCAGATGAGCATTAATTCTGGTTATTTTCTTTATCGTAAAAGATAGAGAAAAAAATAAAATACAATATGTGATTACACATTGTGTTAAAATACAATTTCTGACTTAGCAATTTATACTGATTTTTGTCAAATTTAGAAACCATGTCTAGGCATTAAAACATTAATAGACTTTGGTGAGATGTTCATAACACTAAATTTAGCATTGCTTTTGTACAAAGGCACACACATGAGGCACTCAAGGAAGAATTTTCATAATGCTCCAACATTTTTTTAGCGTTTCCTGCCAGTGCATACTTATAATCAACACTTGTGTTTTTATATACCCATTTTTATGCATATCTAATTCCATTAACAAAAACATTATTTTCATTCAATGAAGTCCTAAATGATAAAATATATCAATTGTTTTTCCACTTTGTTTTTAATTTTCCTAACTTATTTTGATCAAATTTTGCAACCACTGTCCAGGCAAAAAAAGGTTAATCCTCAATAGGTGGCACATTATTTTGGTGCCATACTACATTCGGGATGATCCCTTCTAAGTGAAAATGCTTGCCATACAAATAGAATACCTAATGAAAGCCAAAGAATAGATTGTGTTCATTAGGTTTGATGACTCTACATAAGATGATCGGTATTTCCCAATATTTACTGAATTACACATACCTATATATATATATATATATATAAAAGCATTAAAAAAATTATTTATGTTATAAATAAAACACAATTTTCCTAACTTAAGAAAATACCAGAATGCTCAAGAATTAACAAGTATGTCTGGAAAACTGAAAATCAAAATGGTTACAATTGAAAGAAAAAGAGGAAAAAGTGAATAGGTAAAAAACCAATAGGGTGTGAATGTAAAGTGAAAATAATGACAAAAAAGACAACAACAAAAAACATGACATCCTACATGGATGCATATACACACAAATGGATGCATGTGTGCAAAAACACACACACACTATGAAAAAAAAACTTGCACTCATGAAAAGTGCATAGAAAAAAAAAAGAAAAATCAAGAAGTATAAACAGTCAATTGCTGATATCCCCTGACAAATGGATGGAGTGATCCCCCAGAGGGTTCATCTATGAAACTCTAGAGTGAGGATGATGAAGGTAATATCAATCAGCTAAGGGACAAACCTTTTGATTTTTATATATATATATATATATATATATATATATATATATAATGTATATTATGTGTGTGTGTTTTCCCAATCTTGAGAAGTGAATTATTCAGAAAAAAAAAATCTATCCACTGATTTTATCCTCCTGAATAATGAATTTAATCAAAAAAAATGATTTTCATCAAATAACATGGACTGAACATGTGAGCAACAAAGTTTTTAAGGAAAATGGTAACAGAAAAAGGACACTTTGAATCAGTTGAAATTTCTAGGGCACATAATGAGGAAACAGTGCTTGGAAAATCTGACACATAAAAGAAGAATTATTTTAAAATCATTGCCTTTTAGTGCATATTGTTCCACTAGGGCAACATGTTGTAAGACACTTTTTTTATATTAGATGAGCATTAATTTTGATTATTTTATTTTTATCAGAACTGAAATACTGAAAAGACTAAAATACAATCTACTTACACACTATGTTAAAATAAAATTTCTGACTTATTAATTTATACTCATTTTTGTCAAATTTGACAACCATGTCCAAACACTATACGGTTAATCATTAGACATTGGTGAGGAACTTTTAATACTAAAGTTAGCATTGATTTGGTACAAGAGCACAAACAAGGCATTTGAAAAAGACTTAATTTATATAAGGCCAGCTTGCTAACCATTAGACTATGACAAAGTCATCTTCTTGAATCAATACTGAAATAGAAAAAAAAGTCACTTTACTCAAAATATTATTCTTATTCTCCATGTACACTCTTCTCTTTGGCCAAATGAATTATGACTTTGTCAGGGTCAAATGGAAAAATATCTTTGCCTCAGGCAACTTGTGAAATTTGTAAAGTTTTCTTTCATTTTAAGAAAATTAGTTTTTTTGCTCAAATATATTTCTTGATATTTTGTTCCACCAAAATATTCTGCATACAAAGTAGTTGTTATTTCTCCCGAGGAAAAGAAAAAGAAAACAAAACAAACAGATACTTGTACACACACTTGTAAGTTAGAAACACATCCTTAGACAAATGAAGTAACACTTATATATTATGTGTATGCATGTATGTATATATATATATATATATATATAATTTATTTGTTTAAAAATTATTTTTTAAATGGATACTCATACTGTTTTTATTTATTTATTTACATCTACAGGTCTGAATATTTGAGAAATCTTGTTAGAAAAATATGCATCATCCAGCAGGAATTAAACCTGTGTCTCCTAGGGGAAACTGTCATTACATCTGACGTGCATTGACCACTCAGACACATAGAGCCTACTGACCAAACAAATGCCGAATAGTGCATTTGAACACACATTTTCCCCAATTCTCGAGATATACATAACTGCTTTGTTTTGGATCCTAACGTAAATAAAGACAATTTTTTAGGAAATTAGTTGGGGAGGGTTGAAAGATCTTGACACAACCCACTTTCCAAACTAACCAAATGATTCAACGTCAGAATATTTTCCTTTTTGGTTGGAGCAAGAACTTTAAACACACACACACACATGTTGGTGGGGTAGTGAAAAGTTCTCATCAAGGTACACTTCCCAAAATTAGTACTTCAATGACTAAGGTAACTGGAAAAATGATGTGCCATCAGCGTGAATATATGGAAAGCATGTATGTTTCAAGTATCTAAGTTATTTTCTTCTTGGTCAAGCTGAGAATATTTCAGCACCCATGTTACAGAGAGACATACTTGCAGATATATACAAACATACACACACACACACACACGAGAGAGAGAAATTTATACATATATACATAAAATATATAGAAATCATTATACACAAGGACTTATTTTACATACACAGAAAAAAGAAAACAATAAAATTTTATTTTTTGAAATTTCCATGTGAAAGCCAACTCAAAGGCTGACAAAAAAATGTCCTCTACCCAACATTTTATATTCTTTCAAGAATCCCATTCATTTTGTATTCCTTTGTTTATGCAGACACATTGATTTTTGTGTGTGTGTGTGTGTGTGTGTGTGTGTAGGGAGGGGGAACTGTCCTTGCATTTGTAATATTTTTACTCATTATAATATTTAATAAACTAAAAATATAACATCCATTAACAATTTTTTTTTTTTTTAATTGAAAATTTTGGAAATTTAAAAAAAAAAAAAGCCTGAAGAAAAAAAAATTCTAGCTTGAATCCCTTCTCATAGTAATCTAACTTTTTCCCCTAAAACACTTTTTAAGCAAAAAAAAAAAAAAAATGAAAGAATGGTTAGCTAAAAGAATGGAGAGAATCAAATTAGAAGAGGGACAGATAAGGACGATGCATTAAAGTGATACAGGCAAATGACAGATAGTCTTGCTTTGCTCTCTCTCATATATATATATATATATATATATATATATATATATATAAAATTAGTAACACCATAATATGCAGCATGAATGAGGATCATGGTAACGTTAGACAGCAACTCAAACAATAAAATACTAGCAAAATCAAATGGTAAAAACAGACTAATAATACTTGAAGCAATATTCATTCAGCGAAAATGACCATCAATAAATAAAAACAATTATAACTTAGAAAAAATGAGAAAAAAAGAAAGTGAGAAAAAAAAAAAGTGAGAAGAAAAAAAGAAAAAGTGAGAAGAAAAAAAGTAAAAGTGAGAAAAAACTAAAAGGGAAAAAAAAGTAAAAATAAAAAAAAAGGGGGAAAAAAAGGGAAAATAAAAAAAAGGAAAAATAAAAAAATGGGAAAATAAAAAAATGAGAAAAAATAAAAAAAGGAAAAATAAAAAAAAAGGAAAAAAATAAAAAAAGGAAGAATTGAACAAAAAATAAAAATAAAATGGAAAACATGTGTCACATCTTGCTAGTGTCACAACACTGACTAGTTCTATGAAACTCACCAATTCTACCTACTCTGATGATGATGATAACTTAGGAAAGTTGAAAGCTTGAACCATGTTTCTTGTATTTTTAAAAATGAACTTGAGACAATTTCTAATAGAATTTCTTCTTTCTCCAAGAAAAATTATTTGTAAGTTGTAAAAGTTTAACATTAAAATTAAACACAAAATGTTTGTCATTTTTAATATCTACCTTAAAGAACATTTACTGCTTAACTATACAGAAAATAATGCAGGTTGCACTGAAAGTGATGGGTTTTTTTTTTAAATTTTTGTTGGACAATGATCTAAACATGAATGGTGATGTCATAGTAGTTGAGGCTGAGCTTTTATCCCTATAACCATAATTATTTTGTCTTGTTTTTAGATGGCACTCTGACAAAATGTTGTCTGACATTAAAATGTGTAAAACTGGAAGGGAATTATTATTATATACCGAAATGCAGAAAAAAAAAATACATCGACGTTTGTTGAACAATTGTGGAAACCAAACAGCGACTGTGAGCAGGGGGGGGGGGTTTGTAAAGTATTCCAGCAGTAGCAACCAAAATGTTTATGACAAGACATGTGCCAGCAACTCTGCATGGCAGTCAACTTATGATCTCTTGTTCACACTGGTGGAAATGCATAACCAGTGGTGTCAAAATGGTGGTTTTAGCTGAAAACTTGTGCTATCTAATAACATTATTTTGCTCCCTGTATTTGTCATAGTTTCAATGGAAATAAATAAGAGGCATTACTTTTAGACACACACTTAGGTATGTATTACATACACACAAGTGTAAAGTAATACAATGCACACAAAGAAGTACAGTGTAACCCGGATATAAGAGAGATTTCTCTGGTCCCAAATTAGAGCCTGTGTTAATGTATATATAATAGACCAAACCAGGATATAAGAGAAACACGGATATGAGAGACTTCTTCTCCGGTCCCAACAACTCGCTTATATCCGGGTTACACTGTATATGAAATACATTATAAATAATAAAAATAAAAGTGAAAATATATTTGACATGCAGGTCACCACTTGAATCATTTGGGACTGAATGTAATCTTTGATTGAAAACAAAATAAATAGGTGTACGGAAGTTCGTTGTTTGCCCAGTTCACACATCTTCCCAGGCATCTGAACAGAAGTAGTGGGTTATCCCTGGTTTCCTATTTAGGATTGTGTTTCCGGTTCTTTCTAAAAACTTCATTCTCTTTCACTCCCAGTAGCCCCTTGTGTCTTAGTGGCATTATTGCCTTGCTTGAGGTGAATTGATTAAAAAAAATAATATTCTTTAGTCATTGTTCTTGTGGGTGACAAATTATTTTCTACCCTATAGATCATTTCTCACAGACAAAATGTTGCAAGCCTCTATCACTATTTCCATGGAAAGTGCTCAGACAAACTACATTCCTTAGTTCCTCCAATTCTAGAACCACCATGTTAAGCACATTATAGCAATCCAACCTCATTCCCTCCGTATTCCATCAGCGAGAAGCAAGTTCCACTGAAGCAGCCTCTTCTCATGAACTGCTGCTTTGTGGAACTGACTCCCAAGATGTTTCCCTGATCACTACAATCTTAACCTGTTCAAGTCTAGGGTCAACCATTATCTTTCCAATATATCTCTCTAAATTGTGCCTCTTACTCTGTAACATTCTATCTCAAGTGACTTTTTTTGGCTTTGTACAGAGGTAAAAAAAAAAGCTCCTGCTGATTAGGGAGTAAAGTCATTTTTTGATCCCTATGGGGGGAGAAAAAGAAATGTTTTAAACAACCACAGAAAAATATAATTTGCTTAAATATGCCTCCAAAGATAAATATAATAATAATAAAAAAAACAGCAACTTTCTTGACTACATAATGGTTTCTTGAATTAGTGTTATACAAAGATAAAATAATATTTTAGTTAGAAAATCTAAGATTCCTGCAGGAAATAGAATAGTATGATAAAAAGAAAACGATTTCATGTAGACAAACACACCCACTATATATCTAAAAAAAATGTGAGTCTTAAATAAATATGAAAATTTAAAATGAGGAAATATTTCAAAATAAACAAAAAAAATTGTCAAAGAAAACATAAAAAAAATGAAAAACTAAAAGTAAATGATTGGCTAGCCGACTTCATTTCTCTAATATCATATTCTCTGCACGTAACCATTTTTTAATGAATTGCCCACAAACAATAAATAAAAAATATATAAAATATAAAAAAAAAAAAAAAAGAAAAAATTTACATGCTGCACTAATTCTGCATTTCAGCTAATCTGTACAGAGTGGGTAGGTGAGAGGTTCCACGCATTGCATCCATCACGCCAGCTGACAGAGATGGCAGGCGGGAAAAGCAAAAGTGTTGTTACTAATGAAGTGAAGCCAACATATAGAAACCAGATGCTGCAGTATGCGATAAATTCCCAACACTTTCACCTCCACTCTCTTGATGCCCTTCTTTTTCTCTTTTGTCTTCTTTCTTTTATAATGTCCTTCATCAGAGGAAACGGCTTCTTGATGATTATTGTCAATGTGAACCCAGAGTCAGCATGGTAGCACTTATGTAAGAAGAAGAAGAAGAAGAGAAAGACGTCAAAGATGACGGCAAAGTGAAAGAAAGAAAATGAGACAACGAAGAATAAACTTAAAAGGAGAGAAAATAAAATTGGAAAAAGGAAAAAAGACAAAATGTGAATAAGGAGCAGAATAAAAGCAGACAGAATGCAGGGGGTGACAGGAGGACATATTGAAGGAAGAAAAAATGAAAACGGTAGAGAACTAAAAAAAGACAATAAAGGGTAGTAGGCTAGA
>OZ038514.1:33957580-33972580 GCA_964036315.1 Acanthosepion esculentum
AACTCTGGAGTTGAGATGCTGAATATAACATCATTGAGCTAAGTGAAAAAGTTTTATATTTGTATTAACCATATATATATATATATATATATATATATATATATATATATATATATATATATATATAGGTGACTATACTCGTGTCGAAAAAACCTTTAAATTCTTGATTTAACAATAGCCAAATCAATCTCGAAGGGAAAAAAAGGTTTTAAAAAAGAAAGAGCCAGGAACATGAAAGTCTGTCAAAAATAATCGCACAGATACAGGTTCAAGGCCCGAAGAAAAAACCCTGATACAAGTAAACACTAACTAACTAAAGAGCTCGATAGGCAGATCGTCAGGGTCAGCTGACGATCTGTCTAAGTGAAACCTTGGTAGGTTTGTCTGGCTCATTAGGTTTTGACTATATATATATATATATATATATATATATATATATATGGAGCATTTTCTAAATGATAATGATAATAATAATAAAAAGTATTCTGTATATGGTGAGAAATATGTAAAATAAAATGTTTGAAATTTTTAATCCATGTTTTTTGAGGACCTGCTTACTTACCAATGTTTACTTACTTATGTAAATGGATGATAGAAAAGGGATTGGGAGGTATAGTAAGGAGACATACATTACTTAGAGTTGTAAAAGATTGGAAGTTGTGAAGAGCAATGATTGCCCACGCTCCAAAGGGACACTGTACATAAAAGAAGAAGCAATATTATCAGAATTAATTTTTTTTTAATAAAGCAATGCAATAATACCACTAAGACACAAGGGGTTACTGGGAGTGAAAGAGATTGAGAAAACTTTAGAATGAACCAGAAAACCTAATCCTAAAGAAGAAACAAAGGATAAACCTCTACCCCTATTCAAAAAACCAGGAAGGAGTGTGTAACTGATTGAAGTGAAAAGATGAAAGTTCTCAACTTAAAGAAAGAAAAAAATCATATTCTGCGTTTGCTAACATCAATACTAAGAATAAATATTCTACCAATTACATAACTTCTATTATAGTATATTGTTATAATAGTTTGATTTTACTATTAGTTACTAATTTACCATACTGAAAAAAATGACAACATATATGAAAATGATTATATTGGTCCCAGCTATAAATTTAACAGCAAAGCAAACTGAGCTCTTTAGCCATGGTTGGTAACCAGTCTAAGAGAAGGACAATCCATTTTTTTTAAATTTTGCCCAAGACATAGTGATTGCATTATTATATTGTGCTGGGGGGGGGGGGGATTTTAGCTTAGTCTTTATTACAGAGTATCTGATTAAAACCAAAACGACAACACTCATGAGAAATTGTCTTTAGTAATTTATTTCCAGGAAATGGCAATTTTCTATTTCCTGTCAGTACAGACAGGCTAACAATTCAGCAATAGAAGTGCTAAAAGGAACTAAATTTTAAAAAATTGGTATGAAATATTCAAGATACTTCAATAACTTTCAGGAAAATCAGACCAATATGAGACAGACAAAAGCGTAATATAAGCAACACTAACCAGAAAATCTAAACACAGAATGTTTAGACCTATCTTTGACACATTAGCAACAAGTAAAGACTGTTAAAAAATTGTCCACCTTCCAACTTTGTTTAAAAACAAACCTTTCTGGAAAACACACAAAGCATTCTAGAGAATAATTTCATGGTTCCCTCAAATCAAGAGGCAAGACAAAGGTCAAGTGGCACCCACAAAAATGTTAAACTGAAAGTAAAGTGAATGACTAATGAGAAACTGGCATTCTGGGCATTTTTTAATGACCCCTCCCCATCCTCTCCATAATGAATCACAAGTTGGAGCCAAACGTTTCTGGCATCAAAACTATAAACTCAATACATTCATTCATATACAATATTAAATTTCAGTCTCTCAACGCAGCTAAAGGTTGGAGCATCTCTCTCTCTCTCTGTACACCAGTGGGAAGAGGGTGAGAAAAAGCTCAGTTTTAGACATTTTTACTGTTTTGTGTCATTTTTTTGTATGTTTGCACAAGGATTTTATAGCAACTGCTACTTAAATAAAGCTGGTTTGGAAATTATGCCTGACCAGTGAAAGTGCTCTTGCTAACACTGGTAAATTTAAAAGGATGAATTTGGTCTTGGGATTTAACACCAAATCAATTCTGAGAGAAAGCTATTAGAGAAAATAAGAATGCTCAGATACTTATCTCAAATCAACTAGATTTAAGATAAGAGAGTGAATCATTAAGTCCATAGCCTACAATTTTTTTATTAATTTTGCTTTCAAATTTCCACTGTATAATGTTCAATCTGTAATTAATATTCACTACTGAATTAAGTGCATTGACAAGAAAGGTAAAATAAATTACTTTTTTCATTATTAAGCTATTCTTAGGCACCTAATACAAATGCTGGTTTTATAATTAGAAGAGTTTGAAATTTTTCTCAATATACAATAAACAGTAGGGTCGTAATAAGCTAAAAATGTGAGTAGAACCCTGCTGCCACCAAATAAAAAAATAAATAAAATAAAAAAAAATAAAATCTAAATATCCCTTACTTCTGTTAGACAGCTAAGAGTATATATTTTTGATATGCCTGTTAGGTACCTCCACATTTTGGCATAAATTTTCAATACCTAAGGTTTAAAATGAATTTTTAAAAATGAAAAAGCATTCTTGAAGATTTCATTTTAGCTTTAATTGAAAAATAAAGGATAAAATTTATTATTTCCATCAAGTAAAATATTCTGGTGTATTTCAGATAGAAATTATATAGATTGGAATGTCAAATTTAATTTTAATTTAAGATTTTCTTAAAAGCGGCCATTTTTTTAATTTTAAGAAATTTGTAAACAAAACAAATTTATTGATTTTAAAATTCATTCAAAAAAAAAAATATATATATATATATATATATATATTTCTGACACATTATTTGAGTAGGATTAGAAAATTTAAAGATAAATTAATCTGATTTTAAATAAATATTACTTATAGCATAAAAAAGTAATATACAACTATTTGTTATTGATCGGCCCAGTTTATTTGAGGTGATAATTGATGGACGATTGAGTGACAAAGTGATGGCAGCTAGTATGGCTGGCTAGAATTGATACAAAATTTAAGAAATCTAAGTGAACTCATTTTTTTTAACTACCTGGTAATTTTTACAAAGGAACTTATTTTCCACAATTATCTAATAATTTATTGACTCTTATTTACCTTTTGAAGATACTTTATGCAAAAACAAAAAAAAAACTAAAATACTATAAAATTTTAAATTAATTTCTCTGTAACAAGACAAAACTCTTAGATCATGTGACCTTTCCATAACAATGTCACATTTAGCCTTTCATAGATGAAAAAAAGGGAACAAATTAAGTAAAAAAATAAAAAATTTTAAAAATAGAATAGTGTATCTACATTTATTAATCTTTTCATTTTTGGATTTGTAAATTTTGTTTCCACTTAATTACTATATCACACGCAGGAAATAGTCCAGTACAGAATTTTATACACAATTTTAAGCTATTATAAATTATTATAATTAAAATTAAAAATTTTTTTTTAAATCCTTGTAAAAATTCATTATTCATCAAAAATTTTTTATTTCTTCAGACAATAATGTCCTTAACATAACTTTTGCAATTAAAAGCTTTTCTAATTAAATAATGTCAATGTTTTATTGCATTCATTATTTTTCAATGCAAAGCAGATTTGAAGTTAGAATAGTGCAAGTTTGAAAAAAAAAATTAGATGATTTACATTCTCCAAGTCCTAAGTAAGGGGGGATGTAACATATGTAAAAAAAAAAAAAAAAAAAATCCAAAATAATTCCATTCATTTGTGAATAAATCCTGAAAATTTCATTAAAATCAGACAATTATTTGATTTTACAAGAATTCCCAAATCAATGTGTTTTCAATAGAAAAAAGAGCAAAAAGTCAATGTAATTATTATGCCACTGTGATGATGTAAACAAAACAAGATTTTAACCAAAATTTTTAACGTGTTAGAAAGGATTAAAAAAATTTCAAAAAATAATAAAAAAAATTACTTTGGTCTTTCATCTTAATAATAACAACAAACATTTTGACAATAAAACTTTATTTTTATCAAGTTTGTAGCCTTTTTCATTACGCTATGCTGTTTTCCATGAAAAAGTGGAGGTACCTAAATGCATTCTCTGGCTGAAGCAGGCATGAGCAAGATGTATACTACTTGGTCACATGATTCATAACATTGACTTGGTCACACTGTTTTTTTTATATGTAATGCTTTCATTCAATATATGAGAAAACAATCCTTTGATCATGTCATCCATGACACTGGTCAACCAACATTACTGAATATATTACAAATGCTAATATGCAATTTTAGTACCAAGTTTGATAGCAACTGTTCTGATGGCTTTTTTCCTTAGTGATTTGACTGCATGGAATTAAGCATGCTACTAGATTGGCAACTAGGTTTTACTGCTGAACTAACTAGATGCAACAGTCTTTTCTATTCTAACAGTTTCTTTTCTCGCACTTTTTGCTTGGAGAACTCCCTTCCAATTTCTTGCTTCCCTGCCACCTGTAATCTTCAAAAAATTTAAATGCAATGTCAAACATCATCTTTTGTCTTCCTGAAATCTAGTTCCTTTATTGTCCTTTCTTCACATTGTATTTCACTCCATATAACCCCTGTCTGTCCTAGTGGCATCATTGTGTTGATTGGGGGTGAAGTGATTAAAAAAAAAAGAAAAAGAAAGAAAAAGAAAAAGAAAGAAAAAGAAAGAAAAAGAAAAAGAAAAAAGAAAGAAAAAGAAAAAGAAAGAAAAGAAAAAGAAAAATGAAAAAGAAAAAAAGAAAAAGAAAAAAAAGAAAAAGAAAAAAGAAAAAGAAAAAAAAGAAAAAGAAAGAAAAGAAAAAGAAAAAAAAGAAAAAGAAAAAAAGAAAAAGAAAAAAGAAAAAGAAAAAAAGAAAAAGAAGGAAAAAGAAGAAAAAGAAGAAAGAAAAAGAAGAAAAAGAAGAAAGAAAAAGAAGAAAGAAAAAGAAGAAAGAAAAAGAAGAAAGAAAAAGAAGAAAGAAAAAGAAGAAAGAAAAAGAAGAAAAAAGAAAGAAAAAGAAGAAAAAGAAGAAAAAAGAAGAAAGAAAAAGAAAAAAGAAGAAAGAAAAAGAAGAAAAAAGAAGAAAGAAAAAGAAGAAAAAAGAAGAAAAAAGAAGAAAGAAAAAGAAGAAAAAAAGAAGAAAGAAAAAGAAAAAGGAAAAAGGAAGAAAGAAAAAGAAAAAGGAAAAAAAAGAAAAAGGAAAAAGGAAAAAAGAAAAAGGAAAAAAGAAAAAGGAAAAAAGAAAAAAGAAAAAGGAAAAAAGAAAAAGAAAAAGGAAAAGGAAAAAGAAAAAGAAAAAAGAAAAAGAAAAAAGAAAAAAAAAGAAAAGTGCACTAAGAAGGAAAGGGATTATATTGAAAAATAAATGCTTTTTTCTCCTTTAGGCTGTGGACTTTTTAATGTATTGACATGATCTATTAATTAAAAGCATAACTCATCTATTACTCAATGTGGTTACAATCTACAGGTTGCAATAGGTAAATTGTTGCCATTTTATATTTATAATTTTGTGCATGCACAATGTTTGTTTTTGATTTTGTCGACTGTACAGTATAGTAGAGCTGGTTGGGCATCGTCTGTGAGAAAAAGAGCACCATGGAGCAATTCACTTCACCAGAAATTTGGAAATGGCATGCTGTACTGCTTGGCATTTGCACTGGAAGTTCCAATACAAAAATTTCACAGTGTTTGAGTGTTAATCTGAGAACAGTGCAAAGGATTTGGAAAGAGTTGGAGGAGTCTAATGGTGATTACGAAGGTATGACAGCTTGGAAAACTAACTCACTGATCATTCTGATAAAAAAAACTCCCAAATTTGTTGGTCAAAGCCTCAGAACCAACACAGAGGCCTACATCAAGTACCTTGAGAAGGTAGTGCTGACCTGGGTTAAGAAGGTGGCTGGAAGACCCTATGCCTGATAACAGGACTCTGCACCATGCCATACAAGCAAGAGAATTCCAGTCATTGCTGTTAGACAATTTCTACAACCACATCACCCCTTACATCTGGCCACTTAACTCCCTAGACTGCAAGCACTTTGATTTTTTTTGCGTCAGATGCGGTTGAGCGAGAGACCAATTAAACTCCTTGTAAAACCAAAGATGAACTGAAGGCAAGGATTAAGGCAGTATTCATAAATTTAAACAAGGAGACTACCCCAAAAGAGTTGCAGGAGATTATGAAGTTGTCTGGAGACTGTGATTCAAGCCAATGGTGATTTTATTGAATAAATTTACTTTACTCTTTAGTATTTCAAAATATTTTTGTGTAAGTTTGGTGTATATATCTGTTAAAATGAGATGTCAATGTTATTTTCATTTTTGCGTAATCTAGATGACAATTCATCCATTGCAACTGTAGTTGTTATCAGTTTTTGATAAGCACATTTATCCATTAAAATTTGAATGCTATATATTTCACTAAAATATTTAATATTTTTTCCCTAAAGAATAAAAATGAACCTGATGTTTAGCCATTACATGTTTCTTCACTTAATTTCTATTTCAAAATTTTGGGGAAAGGTGCTAACTAGACATAGTCGGGAATGCATTCTAAGGTGTTAATTAATCTGTCACACTTTTCTGTTTGATATGACTTTATTATATTCCTATATATTAATAAACTATGAAAATAAAAAAATATTATCTTTCATTAAGAATGAAGGGAGAAAAATTAAAAAAACAACAAAAGAAAACCAAAAGAAAAAAGAAAACCAAAAGAAAAAAGAAAAGGAAAGAAAAAAAGAAAAGGAAAGAAAAAAAAAGGAAAAAAAAAGAAAAGGAAAAAAGAAGAAAAGAAAATCAAAATATAAACTAACTTTAGCTTTATTTATATTCCTCCTATTGTCCTCATATTTGTTGTTACTATCCCAATGTTTCAGGCAAAACATTGTGATAACAATAACAAGACCATTAGTCTGAGTGTAATTTTGATAAATAACTCTTTACCCCCAAAATTCAGACAAACTTTATCTTGTGAGCAAAACTGTGCATATTTGCAATCTTGCTCTTTCAAATAAGTTGTGTTTTTTAAGCTAACTACAAATTTCTGAAAAAAAATGTACTTGTTTATGAAACGAACCCCCTTTTAGTTGGCATTATACACAAGAAAATACGGTAGTTGTAAAATATTCTTTTTAATTAAAAAGAAAAGTAATACAATCTTTTCCTGGCTTGGTAAGTAACTACATTCTACTTCTACTAATGTATCAATAATACAGAGAAAATCTGTCTAACGTGCGTCAGAGAAGAAGCAGAGGAACTTGGTTACTTTTACAAAAAAACCTCTACTGCATTACCATCAATAACTCTTGAGGTTCCTGCTTGTCTAACAAAGCATAGCAAAAAAGAAAGAAATATAGACTATCAGCAATTACAAATATACATCATAACAATTATAAGAATAATTTTTCAATTAGTAGAGAAATAGGCTTGGCACTAAAGCCTGGCATTAGTCTAAACTAAAGAAAACCAAAGAAGGATCTGATTGTCACCAGACACTGATTGATTTTAAAAATTATCATTATGATACAAGACACTGGTGTAGTATTACTCGACGGCTGTCAGGATTTGGCCTCTGTTTTATATCACCCACTGTAGACCCTTTCTTCCACCCAACTTCTTCTATTACTGTAAATACTATGCATTTTTTTCTCGAAATTTTTTAATGCTGTATAAGCTGATGGGTAAAGCCCAGGAATTAGTACATTGGACAGTATGATAAAGAGGCTTCCAAAAGTAATTCTAAGAATCAAACAGGTCAGGCTAATTACCACAAAATATTCTTATAAAAACTATCACAAATATTTTACCAATAACCTAAAATTGTAGTTCAGAAACTATATAATACTTACAAAAAAAAAGAAAAAAAAGAGTAAAAAAAAGGAGAGAGAGAGAGAGAGAGAGAGAGAGAGAGAGAGAGAGAGAGAGAGAGAGAGAGAGAGAGAGAAAAAAATCATACCCAGAGTAATGGAGCCTTTGTCCCCCTCAAAGTACTCTTCTTTGGACCAAACTTGTCCCTTCTACTTTTTTAAAAATGATCTGTAATGTCTTGATTCATGATCATTATCTGTCACAACATTCTCCTTAATCTCGTCCACAATCTAAAATACATTCACTATCGATGAATTCAAAGGCAACCAAAGCTGGAATGATCTAGGTAATGTGATGCTTCGCAAAAAAAAAAGAAAAAAAAGTTTTTTTTTTTTAATTGCGATGTGAAGGATTGACAATTGTGATATTCAAAATAGCAGAACATTTTGTGCAGAGTCAGTTGAATTGGCAGATCTTCTAATTCTAACATTGTTAATTGCTGATTTCCTTTGATTACAGCTCCTATATATTAAACATTTTCAAATGTTCTGCACCTTGGATCTCTTGTCAGTTTGTCATTTTATAAATTTACTGAATCTCTCTCTCTCTCTCTCTCTCTCTCTCTCTCTCTCTCTCTCTCTCTCTCTCTCTCTCTCTCTCTCTCTCTCTCTCTCTCTATATATATATATATATATATATATATATATATATATATATATATATATATATATATAGTTCATATTTTTACATTGCTGACAATCACTTAGTATGAAATTCATAAAAGCAATTTAAATGAGTTCTTGACTGCTGTTTGGCTTGTTAGTGTTACTGCTCTGGCTCAGTTTAATTTCTGAAGGCATTGAGCACTTCAGGTTTTTGTGTAGATAGATGTCTGGTTTTTTTTCTCTTTTTCCTTTAGTCTTTCCATGTTTCTTTCCTTTGGCAGAGTTATTGTTGGTATGGTTGCTTTTGGGGGATTTACCAATAGTGTTGTTTGGTTTGGTGTATATATATTTTTAAATAATTAATGGATTTATTTTTAATCTGACATTTTTATTACTTCAAATGTTATTATAGGGGATATCTCTTACTTAAAATAGATACCCCATTTTTATTTATTTATTAAACAGTGTGTATTATGTCTATCGGCTTGCTTGCACATTTGAGAAAATAGAAAATGTCTCCTATGGCAGGGATTGACCTACTGTTTGATCTAGCATGCTTTACCACTCAGCTATAAAGGATTGCAAGGATCTTTTTTTTTTTAAGGAAAGTACATTCACTTCAATCTAAATCCTATTTTTCTGGAGGATCTGTATCTGCTTAGTTTTATATCCAAAACATAAAGAAGTCATTTCTAAAGAATTAATAAATTTATTTTTAATCCGACATTTTTATTACTTCAAATGTTATTATAGTGGATACTCATTTGAAATAGATGCCCCATTTTTATTTGTATCTGAATAGCAGTTTTATTTTTAGGAAAGGCCTTAAATTGCATGGCGCCAAATGGATGTTGGTGGTGATGACAGACCTGGATTATACGATGTATTGCCGAAAATCCTTTGAAACATGAAGATTAGAGAGTCCAAGTTTTCAAAATAGAGGGATACTTTCTGAACAGTTCCTGGAATTCCTAGATTTTTTACTTATTATTGCATTGTCAATCACTAATCTCTTTTGATTGCAGCCTGCATGTTTTCAACATTCTCAGGTGTTTTGCAAATTGAACGCCTTCAAGAATGTAGATTTCTTTCAATAGATTCCTGTCAGTACCAAACTTTTATCAGGATTCTGCTCACTTAATAATTCCTGAAGCCTTATTACTCACTTGTTATGATAAATAAATTCTCAAGTTTCAATCAAAACTTGATCTATAGTCTTTATGAATATGATGATCACATAGTACACATGCTCACTCAGAGGTGTCTCACTATCACATAAGTAACAACATGGGAGAGTGTGTTTCTGCAATCATAATAAACACCATTCTAATTGGTTGCTAATGGTTGTTCAATATATATATATATATATATATATATATATATATATATATATAAACAAACTAAATCATTTCTAAGCACATTGCATGTAAACTGTCCATCAATCAATATGTATTGACTAATCAGTCTGACATAAGGCTACAAAGAGCACCCAATAAAAATTGAACAGTAGTAATTGTTTTTGAGGTCCCAATTAAACTACACCAATTTTTTCTGACTTACAGTGCACTTTAGGACATAGAATATATTTTGGTGCACTTTGTATATAAACCTCACATGGCCAACTACACAGCTGTGAGCAGCTTGTTACACTGTAGAGACTCAACCTGCACTATTTTCATGTACTTGTTACACAGCCTTCAACCTAACAAGAATGTAAGTGGAATCAAGCATTTTCTTCATTTGTAACTGATAGTTATATACAAACTTTATTACGAAGTCCACTTCCACTAAAAAATTAAGATAAAATTAATTACTATTCAAAAATTAATAACAATGGCTGGCAATGCTTTATGCAATAAAAGAATGAAATAAAAATAGTATTAGTTCTATTAATACTACTAGTATAAAAGCAAAAACATATATGAAATGAGAGATTTAGGAATAGAGTGATGAGTTATGAGTTAGATCTGATCTCCTCAAAGCCATCAAGTTCTTATAGCTTAGTAGTTAAAGCATTTGGTGCATTCAACCAGGTTTCCCAGTGGCAAAAGGAGTGTGAGTTTGGATCTCATTGAGAGTTTATATTTTATTTCCAATCCTACACAGTTTATTCAATTCTGTAGAATTGACGGCCTCAGTAAAGTTGCAATTAAAAGCAACTAAAAATTAAAACAAAAAGAAAAATTATAAATCAAAATTCATAATGAAATAAATCAGGATAAAAGTCAATAATTATAAATCAATAATTTTAAAATTTCAAATTGAGAACCTGATGCCTCTTCAGTATGATGAATCAGTGCAATTTCATAATAAAGATCAATTCTTATAAAATCCAAACTTCTGTTTAGAATTCATAGCACATTCTTTTTATTATAAAGGACAGACTAAGTTTCCATTTCTTTAACCTTTCCAGTAAATTTTTTTTTAATTTAATTTTAAAATCTAAAATTAATACAATGAATAAAATGTTCAATTAAAATTTTTTAAATTTCAGATAAAAAGAAAAAAAATTCCATGTTAGTTTCTAATATGAATTCAAATTATTTCTAAACTTTAAATTCATTAATAAAATATATTAAAAAAGAGAATAAATCATTTTTGACAAAATATATCTATAAACATGTAAATAAAGTTTTGAATCAAATGTCTTCAAAACAAGCCATTTTTCAAAGAAGCTGAAAAATATCTCAATTTTTTAATTATATTTTACCTATCAGTTCCACATTAGGTTATTTCAGAATAATTTCATTTTACTTCAGAATACAAGAACAACAGAATTAATTTTGAGATCTTTAACAAATACCTACACATTCCATCCAAACATTAGATGATAAACTTGTAAAAAATGTCCAAAAGGGAAACATTTTAACCTGGAACAAATATAGATAGACATGAACCGAATGTGATAGATAGATAGATAGACATGAACCGAATGTGATAGATAGATAGACATGAACTGAATGTGATAGATAGATAGACATGAACCGAATGTGATAGATAGATAGATAGATAGATAGATAGACATGAACCGAATGTGATAGATAGATAGATAGACATGAACCGAATGTGATAGATAGATAGATAGATAGATAGACATGAACCGAATGTGATAGATAGATAGATAGATAGATAGACATGAACCGAATGTGATAGATAGATAGACATGAACCGAATGTGATAGATAGATAGATAGATAGATAGACATGAACCGAATGTGATAGATAGATAGACATGAACCGAATGTGATAGATAGATAGATAGATAGACATGAACCGAATGTGATAGATAGATAGATAGATAGACATGAACCGAATGTGATAGATAGATAGATAGACATGAACCGAATGTGATAGATAGATAGATAGATAGATAGATAGACATGAACCGAATGTGATAGATAGATAGATAGACATGAACCGAATGTGATAGATAGATAGACATGAACCGAATGTGATAGATAGATAGATAGATAGATAGACATGAACCGAATGTGATAGATAGATAGCTAGACATGAACCGAATGTGATAGATAGATAGATAGATAGATAGCTAGACATGAACCGAATGTGATAGATAGATAGATAGATAGATAGCTAGACATGAACCGAATGTGATAGATAGATAGATAGATAGATAGACATGAACTGAATGTGATAGATAGATAGATAGATAGATAGATAGATAGATAGATAGACATGAACCGAATGTGATAGATAGATAGATAGACATGAACCGAATGTGATAGATAGATAGACATGAACCGAATGTGATAGATAGATAGATAGACATGAACCGAATGTGATAGATAGATAGACATGAACCGAATGTGATAGATAGATAGATAGACATGAACCGAATGTGATAGATAGATAGACATGAACCGAATGTGATAGATAGATAGATAGATATGAACCGAATGTGATAGATAGATAGATAGATAGACATGAACCGAATGTGATAGATAGATAGACATGAACTGAATGTGATAGATAGATAGATAGATAGACATGAACCGAATGTGATAGATAGATAGATAGATAGACATGAACCGAATGTGATAAATAGATAGATAGACATGAACCGAATGTGATAAATAGATAGATAGACATGAACCGAATGTGATAAATAGATAGATAGACATGAACCGAATGTGATAGATAGATAGATAGACATGAACCGAATGTGATAGATAGATAGATAGATAGATAGACATGAACCGAATGTGATAGATAGATAGATAGACATGAACCGAATGTGATAGATAGATAGATAGACATGAACCGAATGTGATAGATAGATAGATAGACATGAACCAAATGTGATAAATAGATAGATAGACATGAACCGAATGTGATAGATAGATAGACATGAACCGAATGTGATAAATAGATAGATAGACATGAACCGAATGTGATAGATAGATAGACATGAACCGAATGTGATAGATAGATAGACATGAACCGAATGTGATAAATAGATAGATAGACATGAACCGAATGTGATAGATAGATAGACATGAACCGAATGTGATAGATAGATAGATAGATAGATAGACATGAACCGAATGTGATAGATAGATAGATAGATAGATAGATAGATAGATAGATAGACATGAACCGAATGTGATAGATAGATAGACATGAACCGAATGTGATAGATAGATAGATAGATAGACATGAACCGAATGTGATAGATAGATAGATAGATAGACATGAACCGAATGTGATAGATAGATGGACATGAACCGAATGTGATAGGTAGATAGGTGGATATGAACCGAATGTGATAGGTGGATATGAACCGAATGTGATAGGTGGATATGAACCGAATGTGATAGGTGGATATGAACCGAATGTGATAGGTGGATATGAAGCGAATGTGATAGGTAGATGGATATGAACTGAATATGATAGATAGATGGGTATGAACCTAATGTGATAGTTAGATAGGTGGATATGAACCTAATATGATTGAGAGATAGATAGATAGTTGGATATGAACCAAGTGTGATAGGTGGATATGAACCAAGTGTGATAGGTGGATATGAACCAAGTGTGATAGGTGGATATGAACCAAGTGTGATAGTGTGACAGATATGAAGTGAATGCAATAGATAGATGGATAGATAACTAGATAATGAACAGACTAAGATAAATAAATACCAATATATTCCTCTCACAATGTTGAAATTTCTTAAATTTGTAATGAATTCCTGAAAAGAAACTTCTGAACTGGCTCAAAAAGGAGACATAGATGAAGTTGTAGTAACATTCAAATACATTCAATAGAGAGATAGATAGGAAGATGCCAATACATTTCTCTCCCAATATCAAAATTTATATATTTATATATATATATATATATATATATATATATATATATATATATATTTGAGTAGACACTTCATTCATTTATTTAATAGTTTATTTATTTATTTTTGACTGCCAGCCTGAAGATTTGAGAAAACTTACTAAAGAAAAATATGCACTCTCCAGCAGGATTCAAACCTGTAACCCCCCTTGGCAGGAGAAACTGTTGTCAGATCCAACTTGCTTTAGACTGGCACAATCAAACAAAGTTGAATAGTGCCTTATAAATGCAAGTCTTTCATAGTCTCTTGAAACATTCATATCTTCGGTTTCGTATCCTAAAGTAAAGAAACCAATTTCTAAAGAAGTTAGTTTTTTTTTTATTCATATAACAGATTTTATTATATATATATATATATACACACACATATATATATATATATATTAAAATTAATGATTCATATAAAAATTTTTTTTCATAAAACAGGAAAAGACTAGAACATTCAAAAATTAGAACAACACATCTAGAAGACCAGAATTCAAATGATAACAATTGAAAAGAAGGAGAAAAAGAGTGGATAGTGAGTGCAAAGTGAAAAAAAAAATTTTTTTAAATTTTCCCCAATGAAAAGTGCATATAAAAAAGAAAATCGAGAAGTGAAAGCAGTCAACTGCTGATACACTTCTGATGAGTGGTTGGAGTGATTCCCAGAGGGTACGTCTACTAAACTCTGAAGTTGGGATGTTGAAGGTAATATCAATCAGCTAATTGACAAAACTTTTACTTATATTAATTAAGGCAATGAAAATAAGCTGGATTTATATATGCATATAAAAAAGAAAATTAAAAATTATCTGAGTGTCAAATATTCATATCGTTAAAAATTATATAATTAAATGGAGATTACTTGCTCTTATTAAAACATGAATATAAATAGTAATATATTAAAATAAACTCTAATTACCATAAAAAATAACAATTAAAAAATAAAAATTAATTAAAAATAAAGGTTAAAAATTAAAATAAAAAATAAAAAGAAATAAAAAGACTCTTTGGTAAATCGAATCGGGTTCTCTCTGTCACTGTGTGTTTATCTAAAAATAAATACACTTAAATTCTCCTTCATCCCTGCCATGCATCAACGG
>OZ038514.1:33975080-33977580 GCA_964036315.1 Acanthosepion esculentum
CCGGACGTCTAGCCACACTGATGAGCTGTGAAACAGCGAAACAGTCTGTCTGTGGATGACAAAATATATATATATATATATATATATATATATATATATATATATATATATGTATGTGTGTGTGTGTGTGTGTGCACGCGCATGAATCTAAGATGCTCTGAAATCTACCAGTACCCACATTTTGGAAAAAATAATGATGAGGTGGTAGAAACTAATAAAAACATCGTCTTTAAACAGTTTCTCCACCAAAAAGTTATACACAAACTAGAAAAATGTAATAAACATTAAGCAGACGTTGTTAGTTAACTTTAACAAAATTTATTTGAATGAATTCTTGATGCCTCAGTTTGACATGTGTGAGTGTATGTGTGTGCATATGTATGCACTATTTAAACTTATGAAGACTTACCAACTCAGATATGCAACATACTTGTGCTAAATACAAATACAACCCTATAAATGTAAAAATTTTTACAAGTAACAGAAGCCCTTATCATTAATTAAATGCTAAAATAAAAACAACCTTTAACACCATTAACTATGAACATGGCCATATGTACTGGCTGTATTCATTCCTATACACCCCACAGTCACTCTTGTGTGTGTGTGTGTGTGTGTGTGTGGGATAAAAATAAAAATATAGTTATGCTATATTTATGGGTTAAAATATCAGGGATATAGCGCATATAAAAGTGAACATTGAAGTTAGCAACCAGCAGCAACAGTTTGTTTCATGTTGAAACACAATAGAGAAAGAGAGAGACATGAGCGACAAGGAAAAAAAGGAGAGAGTAAAGGAGAGACAAGGAAAAGAGTAAAGGAGAGACAAGGAAAAAGAAAGGGTAAAGGTGAGACAAGGAAAAAGAAAGGGTAAAGGTGAGACAAGGAAAAAGAAAGGGTAACGGTGAGACAAGGAAAGAGAGCAAGAGAATACTGCAGTTGAACTGTGAATATTAATTTCATGGAAGGAACCATAATCGCATTGGAGCAGCCCTTTAAATATACCCACCTCCCCTGCTGATCAGCATGCAGTCAGTTTGTTAGAAAAGGGTGGGGCAGAGAGATTTTATAGCAAAAGTGAAATGTAGCAGAGACAGAGGCAACGGTGATGGTGGCAGTGCCGGCACCATCAGTCGGCTGCTTGTGACCAATCGATATTTGGAGACCTTCCGACATTCATCCTACGCATGGTCATGCGCGGAGAGAATGACCTGAAACCATAAGCCACAGTTCAACGATAGGCAGGTCTAGTTGACGTAGCAGATCAACTGATGTGTAAAGGTTGGAAAAGAGCAAACAAGAATCAACAAACGAGAAAAGGCATTATGTAAACACATTGTTTGATATATATTAGAAAGATTAGGCGTGGAATTACAAATATATTTTATATCTAGTTCAGGAAAATTAAGGAGAATGTTGCATGGGATTTGTTTGAATCTTTATTTTCTAAGTTAAAAACTAAATGAACAAAATGTCTAATAGTAAAATCATATCAGTAATATAGAAATTCCTGTTTCATTTTTATTTTGTGCAGGAAAAAGAAAAGTGAAGAGAGAGCGGAAAAGAGGAGGAGAGAGAGGGCGGAAAGAGGAGGAGAGAGAGAGCGGAAAAGAGCAGGAGAGAGAGAAGGCAGAAAAGAGGAGGAGGAGAGAGAAAGGGCGGAAAAGAGGAGGAGGAGAGAGAAAGGGCGGAAAGGGGAGGAGGAGAGAGAAAGGGCGGAAAAGGGAGGAGGAGAGAGAGAAAGCGGGGGAAAGAGGAGGAGGAGGAGGAGAGAGAGAGAGAGCGGGGAAAGAGGAGGAGGAGAGAGAGAGAGACTGAGCGGGGAAAGAGGAGGAGGAGGAGAATAGATAGCGGAAAAGAGGAGAAGGGAAACGAGAGCGGAAAAGAGAGGGGAAAGAAGACGGAAAGAGAGGAGAAAGAAGACGGAAAGAGAGGAGAAAGAAGACGGAAAGAGAGGGGAATGAAAGAAATGCCTAAAAACCATACAACAGGCTGACCCAAGCCTTGTGATGTGAAATTGCGTGGAGAAAACTCTTCAGAAATTGTTTAAGGTTGTGCTAGCAGAAAGTCACAAGTCATCATGACAGAGGGTTTCAGCATACTGGCCTTGTTCAAACTATTGATCATGCGAGATTATGTGCTTTCACCCAGAAACTACAAAGTCCACTCACCAAAATGGAAGTATAAACAACTGTGAGGTTTTGTGGATGTTGAATAAAAATGTACCTGTGCATGCATCTATAACAGGGATTAGTTAGTAGAACTAACAGGCAGGTGTGCTGCCATAACGTTCATATACAGCACCAAAAAAGATCTAAAGACCACATTTCATATATTTCAACAAACTGTAATGAATGTACACAAATATGCAGAAAATATTCATATACACAATTGATGTACATATTCATTACAAAGTTACCCATAAAGGTTGATCATAGTGATTCAAATTTACTCTCACAGGCCATTTATAAGTACAATAAGTTTCATCCTCACTATTTTG
>OZ038514.1:33980080-33985080 GCA_964036315.1 Acanthosepion esculentum
AAAGAAAAGGAGACAGAAAAAAAAGATTTAAAAGAAAAAGACTGAGAGAACCTTACCAGATGAATTATAAGAAAGATGAAAATGAAGGGAAACAAAACCAAAGAATCATCATGGCAATATCCCAAAAATGGAATGAACAGCAATTTGAAAACACACACCACCACCACCACCAAGTACCAAAAATCACCACCACCTGTTTGAAAGTCAACATTTTGTTGGGCATTTGAAGACAAAATTATTCACCGCTTTTTCTTTTTTTTATGACAAAAGAGTAAGCTCATTAAATAGTATGAGCACTAAGATCTCTCTATGTTTACAAGTGTGAGTGTGTGTGTGTGTGTGTGTGTGCGTGCGCACATGTAGGATTATTTCAAATATAAAATGTGTCACTTAGCTGATTGGTGTTATATTTAGCATTCCAACCCCAGAATTTTGTAATCAAACCTTTTTGTAAGTGTTGGGTACACTCCTCAGGAGGTGAGTGTGTGTCAGAGGGAGAGAGAGAGAGATGGTGATGAAAAGGTCTTGGTTGAAACCACTTCCTAAAATTGGTATTTCAATGACCAAACATTCAGAAATATAACATTACGGTCAACACCCCGCAGTGACAGTCAGTTTCATGCTTAAATGCAGTCTTCAGGCTTGAAGATTGTGTTTTAAGCATGGAACAGACTGTTGCTGTTGAACTCAATGTTCACTTTTATATTTACATACGCTCTATCCCTGACATTGAGCACTTTAACCCATAAATATAGCATAACTTAAAACTATATATTTTTATCATAAATATACTTATCATAAATAAATATATATATATATCATAAATATTTTTTTCACACACACACATATATATATATGATAAATACAGCGTATGTAAATATAAAAGTGGACATTGAGTTCAAAACCCAGCATCAACAGTCTGTCCCATGCTTAAACGCAATCTTCAAGCCTGAAGACTGCATTTAAGCATGAAACAGACTGTCACTGTCGGGTGTTGACCTTAATGCCCACTTCACACACACACACACACACACACACACACACACACACACATATATATATATATATATATATATATATATTACCTGCAATGAAATAAAATTGGTCATTTTGAAAATCACACTACAGTCTGGTAATGGGTAAATCCTGATAAAAATTATTTGTGTATGTGTCTTTGTGCGTATATTGTGTAAAGTTTTGGTTATTTACTGGGAAAGAGTGCTCAGTATTGGAAACAGATGATATGTACATACAAATGCCTTAATTAATCAGACAGATAATTGCTTAAGGAGTAAAACTGTCAGTCACTATGCTATGTTGATTTCTATACCCACTGCTTTTACACACACACACACACACACACACACACACACACACACACACACACATGTACAATTGGAGACATGGTTTTGGCTTCACAGTAAATAGCAAAAAAAAAAAAAAAATAGAATCAAATTCAAATTTCAGCTGAGGTAATTTGTGTTCAATTCTTTCTAAATCTCTTTGGAAAAGCATAAATCCAGCTATCAATCAGGAAAGGGATTACTCTCCGTTTCTTGTATCATATGCGCCCAGCACAACCTGTTGTATATGATTTGGAAAAGAAATGGGTGCTGTCAAATAAGCCTGTTCCCTTGAGAAACACCATGAAAAATCCAGTGATCCAGTGAAGTAAGCCAGTGATATACGAGGCAAAAGGATAATTTCATTAGGTGTATGTATGTATATGGATACTGGATAAGAGTTGTGTTTGAGATTATATATATATTATATATATCCATAACCGAATGGGTAAATATAGGTAGGTATTCAAGCAAACGATCGTATACAAATACATAAATATTCTATAGTGTAAAAGAAACAGTGCTCAATTTTAAGTAACAGAGCTATTTAATATATATATTAAGAAATATACATAACATCTTATATTAATTGCACAACTTCAAGTTTTGTGCTGAAGCAATTTTCAAGTGCTGAAATTATTATTACATTTATTATTATTTAAATATATTATTAAATATATTATTATTATATTCATTTTTATTTAAATAAAAAATAAATATAATAATTCCAGCACTTGAAAACTGCTTTGGCTTGAAACTCGGAGTTGTGCAATTAATATAAGATATTATGCATATTTCTTAACATGTGTGTGTGTGTGTGTGTGTGTGTGCTTCTTTTTCACCTCACTTCCAGTTTACAGTTATATGTATATTTATCACAAGATGACAAGAATTATTTATTCACACACACACACACACACACACACACGTTTCTATTTTTTAAAACTTCCATTTATAAAAATACACTATTCACATATATAGACACATACAACAGGTACTCATAAACTACCGAGATTTATATAAACTTCTTGTCCAGTCATAGATTTCATATAAACATATGTTCAATTATCTATAAAATCACTCTCTCTAATATATATATATATATATTTATTGACAGCATGTTTTCATTGAAACATGTTTCTTTGAATAATTTAGACAAGTTGAGGCAGAGTCAATCCACCCGTACCCACTCAGTGTTCTTCACTTCACAAGTAAAAAACTTTACTTTCAGATGAACACAGCAAGTGTTTGTCTTTGAAAATGATGAATACTACACTATTTGTCTTGAAATAAACAACACCCTGATGATGACATTGTGCCCTGTTGAAAGTACTCGGATTAAAGTAATATGTATCAACATGCCGATTTTCTCTCTTCCTTTAATAATGCCATCAAAAAGCTTGACCATGAATATGAAAGAATCCAACGGAAAATAAGTAGACAAAACGTATTTAAATTATTCAATGAAACAACTCTCTCTCTCTCTTTATATATATATATATATATATATATATATAAAATTACACAAAAAAATTTTTCTGTGAGATTTAAGCAGTCATTCAGTCAGTCTGATTACTACTTATATAACAACACAGCATGTTCAGATGGTAAGGGTGATTGGGTAGAGTGACGCTTATCTACACAAAGTGGAATTGGCAAGCCAAATTCAAATTCCAGCCTTGTCTGCTGTATTTATGTTTGCATTAATGCTCTTGGGAAAAGGAAGAATTTAGCTCTTTTCTCCCATCAACTAACCAGCTAATGCTTAAACAGTAGGGTAGAGTGGGCTTTCTAAGCCTTGATAGCAGCCAGTCTTGGAGAAAGTTTACTCTGAATTTAAAATTGTAGAAAAGGCAACAGGAAACCACTTCACTTCCCAAAAAGTAATAGAAATTCCCTGTCTGTCTATACTTCTGAGATATTGTAACTATTTAAACTATTTACATTGTTCATACTGTTGTCCTCATCTTCATTGTCATATTCATGACATTTTGGTTGTTGTGTGCTCCAGCCTTCTTCAGCTGATATACATTGAAATTTTGAACCGAACCCTTTATTTTTTCCACAGGGATATGTTGTTCTAGTTCCACGTACCATGCCTTTTCTGGGTATCTCAGTTTCAGTTATTCCCCTTAAGTAATCAACTCTTTAAGTTTTTTTTCTGCTGTGGCCAGGTATTGAACTCACAACTCTTTGGGTCAAGTCACTGGAGTAATTCAACCAATGCTTTTATCCACTGAGCCATGTGTCCCCAAACATTGGATTTTGCTTCTTTTTTTTATTGCTTTACTGTTAATAGTTCATGTCAAAATAAGAGTAGATAGGTTCACCTATCGTCCGTCTATCCATTCTTTTGAACAGGAGTAAAGGTTTATCCCTTGTTTCTTGTTTATAATTTAAATTTTACAGTTCCTCCTTAAGTCTATTTCTATGCTATACGTCTAGTGCCTCTGATTGAACTCTGCAATGTTATTCACTAATTAAATCTTAACCTCTTCAAGTCTAGAGTAAGTTTTTATCTTTCCTGCATAGTCCCAAGAACTTAACATCTTTCTTTTTCTTACACTAATACAACAGAACACAGCAACCCTCTGCCTTGAGTGGCTCTTGGACCTTGTATTGGGTGAACATTAGTATAAAAAAAAAAAAACAGCTTTTACTCTTTTCTATATTAAAAACCATGTTTCTTATAATAGCGGAAAAACAATAAACTGATCATTATAAGTCATTAAATTTTAAAGGATTGATATAAAATTTGTTTTAGCAAGTTTCTACATTCAATCTGAATGCTGTACATTGAAAAGCAGGGAGCAACTGACAGAATAAGGCTATTATATATGCTTAGTCTGGACTCATTTCATTTTTTACATTAGTCTCGAAAAAAAAAAAAAATCTAGAAATTAGTCCAAACCAACCATATTCTATAACTAAAACAACTCCTCTCATAAAAATGAAAGAAAACGCACACAAAAACTGTACGGTAATTGGCCATGGATAAATTTAATCAGCAAAATGCTCAACAAATGGAATTGACAAAGTTCTCAATAAACAATAAGAAAAGGAAGAAAAAGAACAGGGCAAAATAATACGAAGCAAACAATATATATGCAAGTCAAAAGTAGGCAAAGCAATAGTAATAAGGCAAAGCAATAGTAATAAGGCAAAAAGTTCACAAAGAATGGTGTTCACATGCAAAAGGGATACAGACCAGTGACTGTAGTATTATAACTTCAAAACCAAGAAAGAAAAAAAATATAGTAAATGTGATCCATTTTTATTGGTTAGGAAGTAATCCCAGACTGCATCTGTACGATATGTCTATAATTTTGGGGAGGGATGTTTTTAGCCATCATTCCTATATGACTGGAACCAACAGTGTCGATTTCTGTGTCCACACTAATTCTGTTTTAATCAGTATATTTAGGGAGCAATTCTATTAAATAGAATGGACAAGGGACATGTGTTAAGGATTTGATGAGTTTCACCTGATGTCAAATAAATCATTTAATGCTGAGTGGAAACTTGATAAAGAACTTGCCAAAATTGTACATGAGATCTCAATTAATTTTAACCATTATTGGTCATTCACAAGAAAAGAAGAAAATAGTCAAGAGATAGCATGTGTTGAGTTTTTTTTTGTTTTGTTTTTTTTACTGG
>OZ038514.1:33987580-33990080 GCA_964036315.1 Acanthosepion esculentum
TATGATTGTTATTGCAATGTTTTGTTAAAAGTTTTTAAGCTCAAATATTTAATGATGCGATACAGGAATTTCTAAGGATATGTTATTATTGTATATTTTGTCATGAGCATATTCAATCATTAATTATTTTTAATCATTTCACTCCAAGCAAGGCAATAAAACCACTAACACACAAGGAGTTACTCAACTGAGTGTTAGAGAATATGAATAAAATTTTAAAAGAAAAACACAATTAAGGAGAAAGGAATAAAGGAACAAGAATTAAGACAGAAGATGACTGACTGACAGGGCATTTAAATTTTTGAAGAGCTTTTAAAGAATTTAAGATTCATCAGAAAATTCCAGTGAGGAAACCAATAAATTTTCATGGATATTTCTAGTATAAAGAATTATGGGTAAAAGATATATTCCAATGAAATGATTTTTACTTTTATTCTGTCAATGGTGTTGTATGAATGAATTTATAAAATGTACTGATTGTGTGCCCTTTTCCATTTATGTGTGTTGAGGAACATTGTATTTTAATTTATTGCTTAAACGTTATTTTTAATGGATACCCATATTTGAGTAGTGCTCTGTTTTTATTTATTTATCAGATACGGGCATCCATTAAAAATAACATTTAAGCACTAAATTAAAATATGTCAGATTAATAATTAAGAACATGATATATAAATTTCTACATATCAGGACAATTTTAGGCAATTGAATGACAAAGTTGAAAAATTCTGTGGAACCTGTTTTGTTCTCTAGAAGGAATTGATCAGTCTAAAGAAAAGTTTTTATTGGTGGAATTATGTGTGTAGGAGGGAGAGGGGAAGTGCTGGTCATGATTATGTACCAAGGTGAAAGACTGAAGATGTGGAAATGCTGTGTTTTAAATTATTAAATTTTTGAGTTTTAAATACTTTGAGGTTTGGGGGGGGGGGTAATTTTTTTTTTTTTTTTTTTTTTTTTTTTTAAAATCAACCCGGTCTGGACACATCTTGTTTAGTTTCCTTATACTTTTATTGTGTCTTTATCATTGTTGTTTTAAAGTAGCCTACATTGTGACACAAATTTATGTAGGTGTCAAACAGGATCATCCAACAACAGTTGTCAAAGACATTTAAAAAAAGATTTTTTTAAAAAAAAGAAGGAAAATTTGAAAAATCTTTTTCTCAAACAACATTTCCATTTATTGATTTTTATAATTACTAGTGCCAAAAAGTTCTCAGCCTGACTGAGCATCTTCAAATGAGAAACCAGATAGCAGAGTTCAAATTCCTGTCATGTTTGTGACATTCACTTACAGGTAAATATCCTTGGGAAACATATGAATCCACCTCTTCTCCTGACTATGAGTTATATAATAGTGCAGTGTGCTCTTCATCCTTGGTTGACAACCAGTTTAGGTGAAGGACAATTCTGAATTCAAAAACCATATGATGAAGCACATACTATACAGTCAATGAAAGGATTGTGGAGATCCCAGTCACTATATTATTGTCTGCAGTCAACCTTCATTTTTCATACATTCCTTTCTTGGTCAGTCAAGAACTTTTCAACATCAGAAAGCTCTCAAAGAGAAATTCTTATTGTTGAAATTCACTTTGAAAAATAAAAGGAAAAATATTCATAAGAGTGATGTTCGATAAAGAACAGCAAGTTGACTCTACAATGGAATAAAACATTACATATACATGATGGCTGTCAACTTATTAATCGAGTATGACCATAGCTGACAAGTTTGATCAATGTTTTTGGTTCTCGTGAAAAAGACAATGTCTCTTGAAGCCAGAAAGTGACTTTTCAATGCTTATTACAGATGTGGCAAACTAAGTTGTTTTGTACAGGGCCTGGCCTATTTTGTAAAGTTTGTTCAGCTTGTTCATTGGTTTTCATGTGCCAGATGAAACTGGAGTAATTTCTATAGATTTTCTGACATACCCTATGTGCTATTAAAATAAGCACATCCCATCTCCCCTCTCACTTGTAACCATCCATTAGAATAAAATAAATGTTTTTCAGCGCTAAATCTTAATTAGTCAAATAAAGCTTCATAAGCTTCTATTTAGAGTAGTAGCTATATTACATATTAAGTTATTTCCACCATAGTACTGATCGTAACTGCTGAATGGTCTAGCACTAGGGCTCTTCTTATGGCTAATAAGGCCTGCTTTGAAGAGACATACTCTGCCACATTCATCATATGTACATTGTTAGAGTGATAGATCAATGATTTCTTCTCCCCTAGCTGCACACGTGACATTTGCCCAACTCATTGAAAATTCTTGGAAAATCTTAGTGCATTGTATACCTCCATTTATTTTGATCACAAGCAGCAGTTTCCCTGCTCAAGATCTTTTGTATGTATTTTTTTTAATCAGTATAACCCCATGCAAGGCAGTAAAGCCACTAAGACACAAGGGGTTACACAAATGGAAGAATTAGGAACAGAAACATTAATAATGAGCGGGAAGAGAAAAGATTAATCAGGAGAACATTAGTGACTGACATT
>OZ038514.1:34002580-34007580 GCA_964036315.1 Acanthosepion esculentum
GCCTTCCTGTTCCCAGTATGAAGGGACCTAATACCATATCCGGTTTGTCAGCTTATTTTCCAAGTGTTTTCTCAAACAATTACTGGAAATAGGACAAGAGGAAGCCTAACCAAGCCCAGGTAACCATTTCACAGGTGGGCTATAAATGGAGACTCAAAACAGATGGTTAATAAAATTTACACCTGGACAGGGATTCTTTTTTGCTTTCAGTTTTTTATGTTTAGCAGAGAAGTGGAGAATAGACATTTATTTCAGATTTAAGGTTCAATAAAATTATTTGACAGCTGGAAGATCTCATTTATTCTCTCAAGAGTAAAACTCACTAAGTCATCATGTGAAAATATGCATGTGAATGCAACTGCATGGGTGAGTGCGCATATGGGAGTGAGATACGTTTAAGAGAAAAATTATGAAAGAGAGAACAATAACCAGAGAGAGAGACAGACAGACAGACAGAACAATAACCACAGAGGGAGTCGAGGAGGGGGGTAGAAAACAATAACCAGAGAGAGAGAGAGAGAGAGAGAGAGAAATGATAGCCACAGAGAGATAGAGAGAGAAAACGACAGCCGCAAAGAGAGAGAAAACGACAGCCGCAAAGAGAGAGAAAACGACAGCCGCAAAGAGAGAGAAAACGACAGCCGCAAAGAGAGAGAAAACGACAGCCAGAGTGAGAGAGAGAGAGAGGAAACGATAGCCAGAGAGAGAGAGACAACGATAGCCAGAGAGAGAGAGACAACGATAGCCAGAGAGAGAGAGACAACGATAGCCAGAGAGAGAGAGACAACGATAGCCAGAGAGAGAGAGACAACGATAGCCAGAGTGAGAGAGACAACGATAGCCAGAGTGAGAGAGAGAGAAAAACAATAGCCAGAGTGAGAGAGAGAGAAAAACGATAGCCAGAGTGAGAGAGAGAGAAAAACGATAGCCAGAGTGAGAGAGAGAGAAAAACGATAGCCAGAGTGAGAGAGAGAGAGAGAAAAAAACGATAGCCAGATTGAGAGAAAGAGAGAGAGAAAAAACGATAGCCAGAGTGACAGAGAAAGAGGGAGAAAACGATAGCCAGAGAGAGAGAGAGCGAGCGAGTAAGAAAACGATAGCAGCAGAGTGAGAGAGAGAGAGAAAACGATAGCCAGAGTGAGAGAGAGAGAGAAAACGATAGCCAGAGAGAGAGAGAAAGAGCGAGCAAGAAAACGATAGCCACAGAGTGAGAGAAAACGATAGCCACAGAGTGAAAAAGAGAGAGAAAACGATAGCCAGAGTGAGAAAGAGAGAGAAAACGATAGCCAGAGTGAGAAAGAGAGAGAAAATGATATCCTGAGAGAGAGAGAAACGAATGCCACAGAGAGAGAGAAAAACGAAAGCCACAGAGAGAGATGAAAGAAAATGATAGCCACAGAGAGAGAGAGTGAGAGAAAGAGAGTGAGAGAGAGTGAGAGAGAGAGAGAGAGAGAGAGTGAGAAAAGAAAATGATAGCCACAGAGAGAGAGAGTGAGAGAAAGAGAGTGAGAGAGAGTGAGAGAGAGAGAGAGAGAGTGAGAAAAGAAAATGATAGCCACAGAGAGAGAGAGTGAGAGAGAGAGAGAAGAAAATGATAGGGACAGAGAGAGAGAGAGCTAAATAAGAGAGTGAGAAATACAGGAAATAGAAAGATCGACAATCAGAAAGTAGTAGGAAATTTAATAGTGAATATATGTATGTTCAATAAAAAAAAAATAAGGGGGAAAAAGCTTGAAACAAAAATAGAAAAAGAAGAAACCAAAAAAAAATGCTTCATTAATCCAAAGGAAATATAATGAAGGAACGAAAATTCAATGAAGTAACAATATCTTATTCTTAGTAAGTAATATCGTTTTATGAAACCTCCTTTTATTTTTATAGAAATACTGTACAGTTCGGAATTTTTACAATAATCGTTATCATTCTTTGCTCAAGTTGTACATCTGAAGAAGGCTGTAGAATGGATCCGTCAAAATATGCTAAGAACAAAAGAAACACAAGTTCAATAGTTCAAAAGATTCATGGAATGATATATGAAATTATACCCCCCCCCCAAATATAGAGACCAACAGATTGATATTATATAAATCCTAATCTAAGTTGCCTCTCTGTAACATTACTACAATTAAGATTATATTATACTAACATATCTGATCTCTTGAGATATCTTGTTTAAGAATATATATGCTTCCAGATCATTTAACAGAGAAAGAGCAACACTGAAATCCGAAAGCCTATTGAGATAGCCATTGAAGCCTTCCAAAAGCAAAGCAGAGTACTAAGAAATAGGAAAATTTTGCTTGAAACCAGAAAAAGAGTACTAAACTGCTATGTGATATCTGCCATCCTGTATGGCACGAGTACTGTATGATCTCAGTCTGAATTTCAAATTTAGCATAAATTTCTTTCTTTTCTTTTTCTTTTTTTTTTAGTTTTTATTTATTGATCTTAATTTGGGCTCAAGGTCACACATATGGAGTACCAGCTGTTAATCGAACTTGCTATTCAGTGATATTGATGTGGGAATTTTATTCACTTAGGATAATTTAGTTTGGGTACAAGGCTAGAATTATGGAGTAGCCATTGAGAATTCACTTCTCAAAGATAAAGAGACTTGAATTAATAGAAATGTGGTTCTACAGAAGGATGCTGAGGATACCATGGACTTAAAATGTGAGTAATGACAAAGTTTTGGAGAAAATGAAAACGAAAAGGAAACTTTTACTTATCAGGAAGAGACAGTTGAGGTTTCTGGGGCATATAATGAGGAAGGAGGGCTTAGAAAATCTGATACTCACAGGACAGGTTGATGGGCAAGAGGAACAGAGAAAAACAACATATAACATACTTAATGAGTTTGAGTAAATTGTTGGCAGAATAGGGCTTCGGAGAAATAATAGAAAGACAAAGTTTATTAAGAGCTACAAGGGACAGGAAGTTGTGGAGAGCCATGATCACCTACGTCCTGAGGAGACAGCACATAAAGAAGAATTAGTGAAATTATTATTTCTCTACAGGAATTGAACACCCTTAATGTTACAGTATAAAGTGTCCTATTGTGAGTCGTTAAAGGTGCAATTTCCTTCTGCTTCCGTTTTTATTAGAAAGCAGAAAGGGAGAGAAAGAGATGTTCTTCTAAGAGAAAGAAAAAAAAATCTACAAATATAATGAAAAATTAGTGAAAGCTGGTTGAAATCAAAGAGCTAAACATTAAACAAAAAAGTATCTGTTTTTTTTTTTAATACATTGACTACCTACCACAAGTTATCTCGTTGGCAGCCAAAAAAAAAAAAAAAAATACTCACTAGAGGTAACTCATGGTTAGCAGTTTTTATCCTGATGAAGGACTAGGAACTCATGCCAACAATGACTTTATTCAGTGACACTTTTAGTATGAAAACAATGTTAAGTTTTCAGTTGAATCAACTCATAAAAATTTTTTTATCACCAAACTTGGCTATTATAAAACTGGTGTTTGAAGTCAGATTTTATAATTGACCATTGGTAGTCAACATATTAATATATACCAAATGTTTTTGTAACACACTGATGCGTGTTGAAATTCCTTTGCCCATTTGAAACTTTCCCTACTGTGTTTATATTTACAGTACTATGACTGTGCATTACATTTTACCAGAATTAAATAAATATTATATATATATATATATATATATATATATATATATATATAAATAAAAAGAAAGAACAGTAAGATATAAAATCCGGTGTTCTTATAGATATTTTTATTTTTACACAATAGTGCTCAATGTAAATTTACAGAGCATTAATATTATAAATTAATTGATTTAAAATATGTTTTTTTTTTCGCTACACAGTGATAACCATGTTTCAGAAATGGAAGCTAAAGCCCCTGAATTTAATTTTGTTATTAAACCAAAGACATTAGTTCCATTTCCTCATCAAGCTAATTTTGGAGTAACTTATTTTTTTAATCCGTGATCGAAATAAAGGGTTCGGTTCGAAATTCCAACCACCTGAAGAAGGCCGGAGCGTACAACGGCCGAAACGTTGTGACAAATATAGCAACAAAGATGAGGACAATAGTCCGACTAATGTAAATACTGTTATTTTTTTTTAATTTATGGTTGTTAAAGGCACGGCAAAGATTCATTGGTTTAATAACAAAATTAAATTCAGGGGCTTTAGCTTCCATTTCTGAAACATGGTTATCACTGTGTAGTGAAAAAAAACATATTTTAAATCAATTAATTTATAATATATATATATATATATATATATATATATATATAAATAAAATCCTAAAGAAAAGATATAGAAAAAACAATATTGCATTTTTTATTAAATAAGTATTTGTTATTTTAATCATTAAATTGTTTTAAAAGTGGGAGTATTTTGTATGTTAAATAATAAAACTTTTATTTTTTCCAAAGAAATTAATGAAAATTTATTGTACTATGCTACATACCCTAGTAAAACCAACTGTACTTGGTACCTATTACCTGTTTGCACTTCTACCCAAAATTTGGTTTTGATCAGTCAATGTATGGTTATTTTAGGGGGTTTGACAGATGGACAGAAATCACAGAATTTTATATATAATTGAAATCAAAAATAGACAAAATAGATTTTTGAGCCTCTTAGGATTTACATAATTTGCACTCCTCATCCTAGAAATTCAAACCGAAATTAACCTTTTGTAAACATTTCTTTTTTATCATTTCACCTCAAGCAAGGCAATAAAGCTACTAAGATGCAAGAGATTACCAAGTGTTAGAGAATATAATGGAGAAAGAAAAAGACTATTAAGGGAGAGAACAATAAAAAAAAAATTAAAAAAAAACGTAATTAAAATAGAAGATAACAGTTACATTTAAATTTTTGAAGATCAAAGTTGACTTGGAAACAAGAATCCAGAAGAGAGTTCCACAAGTGAGAAGTGTGGCAGAAGAAACTGTTACATCGAACCATTTCATCTGTAAAATGAGACCTTGCTGCTAATCTAATACTGTGCTTAAATT
>OZ038514.1:34012580-34110080 GCA_964036315.1 Acanthosepion esculentum
AATCTGATGATGGCTCATGTGAGCCAAAAGCTTTGATCGATGACCAAATATCATAAAGAAATATCCAAATGTTGGACAGATTTTGTCTTTATTTTCTCTTGAAACTGAAGCCATTATATGACGCCTGGAAAGGCTCATGATCAAACATAATAGACATTTGTTGTCTGTTATATTTAACAATATATATATATTCCTTTGAATCTTGTCAGTATAGTGGAGGCGGTGGGCAATGTATTCTGGGCAACTTCCATATACCATCAAACAGGCCTGCGCGGTGGAGAAGACACTCCAGTTAACCATTCCTCACCCAACTGAATTAATTTTGACAAAACAGGGTGCTACCTTTATCTCACAAGATAAACAGATTACAGACATACAGACATACAGACATACATACAGATTACAGACATACAGACAGATTACAGACATACAGATTACAGACAGACATACAGACAGACATACATACAGATTACAGACAGACAGACAGACAGACATACATACAGATTACAGACAGACAGACAGACAGACATACATACAGATTACAGACAGACAGACAGACAGACATACATACAGATTACAGACAGACAGACATACATACAGATTACAGACAGACAGACAGACAGACATACAGATTACAGACAGACAGACATACATACAGATTACAAACAGACAGACAGACATACAGATTACAGACAGACAGACAGATTACAGACAGACAGACAGACATACAGATTACAGACAGACATACAGATTACAGACAGACAGACAGACATACAGATTACAGACAGACAGACATACATACATACAGATTACAGACAGACAGACATACATACATACATACATACATACATACAAATTTACATTTGATTTTTTTTTTTTACATCAATACCACAATTTGTAATGCTTCCATCTTATATTTTGCACCTGCGTGTACAAAAAGGCAGTAAAATTATTCTTATTATGAACAATTGTTCAAGCAATTCCAACCATTATATACGAGAAAGGAAAAATATTTTGGTAAATTAAAGTTTCTAACAATCTAAAGCTTTACCTTCCCCACATATCCCTATAAACTGTGCCTCTTACTCTGTAACGCTCCACCCTGAGTGGCTCTTGGGCATTGTACAGACTGAACATCATTGTTAAAAAAGCAGATGTCAATAATTGGTATGCCCAAAGTGTACTGTAGAATTATTATTACATGAATTCTGCTGCTTTAGATAACAGATAAAAATGGATAATCTAACATGATTCTAGAACCAAGGGTGTTGTGTAAAGTGGCATTGGGCCTATATCTAATAATTAAGTATTCCTTAAATGTTATTTTGATTATTTGACTTTAAATATTGTAGTTTAAAATAAAATTAACTTAGTTTTTTATTTTCCTCTCTTAGCTTCTAACATTACTCAGAAATGTGAAAATTTTAAAGTTTTCAAAACACAATAAAACCCAGAGTTCAGATTAAAAAAAAAAAAAAAAATTAAAAAAATCACAAGATGAAAATGCACCGTCAAGCCTGGCCAGGGTACAATGAATTTAGAATTGATTGTATATAATATTCATTTATGAAAACTCCAAAGCAGGATATATTTTGTTAGGCCTTATACTCAGAATACATCTGAATAATGAACCAAAATCCTTACCGGAAATACCCCACTGTCCAACTTTACCGCCACCCCACAAAAAATAATAAAGACAATAAAATAGTAAGGAAACAAAACACCCTGTTGTTAGGCTCCAATGCAACTGAAGGATTAATATTGAAAAGAAGAACAACTCAGGATGTGGATTGGGTATAAAAACCTGTCAGGCAGGTTACACAGGTAAAACTTGTCAGTGGAAGGGAGTTTGTCACTATGCATGTCTTAACATATCATAGTCTTTTAGGAAATTAAATAACTGGAATAAAAGGCGGCATGGTGAATGCACACAAATTAATGCCGAGATGAAATTTCATGTGTTAGAGAGAATTATTTAAATGCAATTGGATTAAGGCAGAAGCAAATCATATGAAACACTTACTTCACTCTCATTAAAGAGTAAAATTGTATTACAGCACAGCATTGCATGGAACTTTTAGGGATCATTACTTATGAATTAAAAAGTATCTTATATTAATTTTTGTATGCAATAAAGCATTTGCATAAGTTACTGAAGAGGCATCAGAGCAAGGATTGGAAATTTAAAAAAAAAAAAAAGAATTCTCTTTATAGAAGATAAGATATTCAGATGTTGCCCAGGATAAAACAACTTTAATAATTAAAACTAACTATATCATGACTATTATATATATATATATATATATATATATATATATATATATATATACACACACACACACACACACACACACACTAGCAGGCTTTGCCCACTCGATATCACCTCACAAAGTAAGATATATTCACTACTTGAAATCTTCAAAACAAAAAAGTTTAAATGAGCATTTCTTTCATAAATTGGCTCATTATAGTTAACAAAAGTTTTACAAAATTGGACTCCCCACATTAAACATTAATTCAATACTCTGATTTAGCGATCAATTTTGAGTTCTTCGGTAGTTTATTGATGCCTATCACATCTACTCCTCTCTAGCTATTGTGATGATGGCCAAACTGAGAGTCCTTCACAGGAGCTAGCTTAAATGCCACCCAATAGGCAGCATAAGATAGTTTATAATAAAACGTGTACTGCAATTTGGGATGCAAAAAGAGAATAAGAGTTACTCCCCTTGAACCATGCAAGCAATGGTAATGGCTAGTATAACATATTAATATATATTTTTAACTTTGCATAATCAGGCAACCCTGAATCTGAGCTCAACAAAAATCGTTCCCTCTACCTAACATTTCTAGGATTTTTGAATGAGCTATGAATCATTAAAATTGGACTAGTGGGAGCAGAGGAGTTGGTTGGATACATACACATACATACACTGTACTTTATATATATATATATATATATATATATATATATATATATATATATATATGTTTGAAAAAATCTTTTCAAACATCTGGCCTTGCTATTGAAACATATTGAAAATATTTTCTCGTTATATATAACTCAAATACATAACCAAAAGGCTGCTAAAAAAGCCTTGACTAGAACAATCATTTTGATGTTTGGTCAGATTTTTTGAAGTGGGTTTAGCCAAGAACTTTTTCAGCACTCCATCATAATTACAAAGACATGCAAACTTGTGTGTATGTGGATGTGTTGCTAAAACTTGCTATAAGAATATTCAATATTGGAGATAGAGCATTTGTTGAGACAGTGTGGACATGAGAATAAAAACTGTATGGTGACTGCCAGCTTCATGCCTCCAGCCATCTTCAGCACACACACATACCAAAGAAAATCAAACACAAAAATAAAAATATCAGAATTAACTTTTCTCGCCATTTTTGATTTCCTGATGAAGATTAAATAAAAGCAAGATATGTTAAATTTATAAAATCTTCATATTTGATATCTCTCTCTCTCTCTCTCTATATATATATATATATATATATATATATATATATATATATTACTATTTGTGCTATGTTATAATGATTATTACCTAAACAATAATAATACTGTATAAATGTTTTTAAACATTAAAGTACATATAATCACATCTTCCTAATAGTTGTCGTGATATGTCAATAATAATAAAGTGTATCATTGAAAGAATCAGGTTGAAAATGTTTGGAATGTTATTTCAGACTTTCTCGCTAAATTCTTTAAATGAAGTATTATTATTAATATGCACTGATTGATTTGAACTAGTGATCTCAGCTTGCTTTTTACAGTCACAATGTTTTAGTTACTGTTACTTCTTCAGGTGCTTAATTTGGATAACATTTATGAAATAGGTATCTGAAGAAGGCCGGAGCGTACAGCAGTTGAAACATTATGGCTATAACAACCAAGACGAGGACAGCAGTTAAGATGTGTCATTGTACAATAGTTATTACTTCCATTCAAGGTTTGACCTGAATTCTCTTGTACAGAAATAGAAAAGAATATGTAAAAATGAAATGGGGCATGAAGTACCATAAAGAAAGACAAGAGTTAAGTATTGATGAGAGAAAACACTGATTATCTATATCCTGAAGGGACACTGCATATATATATATATATATATATATATATATATATATATATATATATAGAGAGAGAGAGAGAGAGAGAGACTATTTTACAAGGTTTGAAGAAAAAAAGTGCCATAACAACAAAGAGGGCTTGTAAAGGAGCAAATATTGTTAAAATTAAAAACAGGCAGGAAGTTGTGGGGGACTATGCACATGTTCTTCTCACTCCTTAATTTAGGCTGCCTGCATTTTAGGACATTTCATTACTAAAATTTTATATATAACACCTTAAAAAAAATAAAAATCAAACAGCCCTTTTTTTCTAATTATCCCATCTATTTGAAATAACAAACTGTGTGTGTGTGTGTGTGTGTGTGTGTGTGTGTGTGTGTATGTGTATATACATATGTGTGTATGTGTGTGTGTATATACATTATATATATATATATATATATATATATATATATATATATATATATATATGTATGTATGTATGTATGTACATTTTGAATTGGACATAGTCCGACAATTTATTAAAGACATTTTTGATATGTTTAACGTTCTTTTTATAGATACAAGTATTTAAGTAAATGCTCTGTTTTCTATGAAAATTTCTCGGACATTCAGGCCAGTAAATGTTATTTAATACTGTTTATTATAAACAGAGCACTTACTTAAATACTTGTCTTTAATATCTTTAATATATATGTGTGTGTGTGTGTGTGTGTGTGTGTGTGTGTGTGTGTGTGTGTGTGTAAAACGAATTCAGTTTTAACTCTGAATTTTTTTTGCCCCAATTAATATATATATATATATATATATAATAGGAGATTAAAACAAAAACATGTTAAAAATCAATACACAATAGCTTTCGTGTTTCAGCACTAAGTTGTGCCTCTTCAGGCGATGGTAAATAATTGATATGTATATGTGCAGGTGTATAAAATTTCAGATATAACTAAAAGTATAACTATAAATGGACAATATGAATAATTTTTTCTTTTGTCTTATGTGTGTGTATATATATATACACACACACAACAGCTAACAAATGGGTATTTTCAATGTATCGATGTGAATGAAAATTCTATTCTATCAGCTATATAATCAAAAAAAAATTTCCAGTCTCCAAGACTTATTTTTAGCAGATAAAATAATCAAGATTTTTGACATTTTTATTAAAAAATGTTTTTTTGGATTTTTTTTTTTTTTACTGTTAAACATTCATATCAAATCAAAAATATTTTGTGTGTGTGTGTGTGTGTGTGTGTGTGTGTGTGTGTGTGTGTGTGTGTGTGTATGTAAAACTATTCTTTTTAGACAATTTTATTTTAGCTTACAATCATTTTTTTCTTTTAAATTTAAGAATGAATATTAAAAATCAGGTGCCACTTATTAAAGCAGAGTCGCCAGTTCCACTGAATTGGAAAGAAAAACAAAATTTTAATAATGTCTGTTAAAGAAAAAAAAAGTTGCTTTCAACTCACCTTTCATGAACCTGCAATGAAAATGCAAGGAATGATCCTAATATTATGATACAGTCTTTCCAAAATCTGAAAGAAAGAAAAAAAGAAAGAAAATATAGAATATGCTAATAATAGAGACAAAAAAATTTTTCATACATTTGTAGCAAATATGGTTAAATGGATGTAAGTATTTAAATCTGGATTTAACAATTTTTCAGTAAGTAACATGATGAATAAACTTGAGGCAACCAAAATGTGGTTCTACAGAAGGATACTGAATATGTGAGCAACGACAAAAAATGGAAACAAAAAGGACACTTATACTTTACATCAGAAAGTGAGAGGTAACAGTATTAGGGCACATAATGAGAAAAGAAGCCCCAGAAATTTTAACACTCACAGGACACATTGAATGCAAAATAAATGGAGGAAAGCAGTGTATAACCTACCTAATGAGCTTCTGTAACTGTTTGGCAGAACAAGGATTAGGAGAGATAGCAAAAAACAAAATTTACTAAGAACTACAAAGGACAGAAAATAGTGGAGAGCCATGATCGCCCACAACCTGAAGGGACACAGAACATAGAGGATTATCAAATATCTAACAAACTTAATTCATAATAAAATGGTTTTAAATCTCCATAAAGCTATTAAGGATAAGAAGTCTCTTAAAAAATCTCATCTACAAAATCTTAGAATTGTGAGAGAAATGAGATAGTGAAATTTAAATAACTCATAAAATTAACATCCTTTAGATGTTTATTCTAAAGTTATTTTGGAATGAATTTATGCTGACCTAATGTTGTTCTCTTTTTATATAAGTTTCTTAAACAGTGTCAAAAAGTAAGTTGTATCTAATTCAATCAAAATAATATATACCATACTAATATTACTTTTACAGACAGTATACATATACATACACTAATGCTGAGACTAGCCGTCTTCATACATGAAGCATTTGTCATTCAGTGAGCATTACATTTAGTTGAAATTTATAAAATCTTTCTCAGTAAGCGTTTTTTAAGAAAAATAGATTTCTCAAGTCCATTAACTTTTATCACTCTTTCTAGCATTGATGGGAGTTTCCTTCCTAACCTTTTGATTAAGGATATGTGGAAGGTCAACATCTTGATTATATCATTATTTTCTCTTTGGGTTACATGCACTATTCATTTTTGTTGTGGTTAATGTTGGAAGTCTTCAAGCAATGTCTTTTAATATTTTGTAAAGTTCTTTCTGACTGATGAAGTATTACTTTCTTTAAGACCTACAAGTCTACTTAAACAAATATTTTTAAATTCAATCTACAGCCTGTCAGTTTCATCTTTTTTAGTGTCTTTTTTTTTTCAATTTTCAAATAAGATGTCATTTGAATCAAATTTGTGGATAAACTGCCCTAAGTTCATGTATTTTTCCAATTTCTGTTCAAATACTTTTTGATTTACACATAGCTTTACCAATCTCAAAGTCGTTAGGTGACACTGTCCAACAACTATAAAAATAGGACATTTCCCGTACTCTCTCTCTCTTTCTTACTTTTCCTCCCAGCATGCTTTAGTGACAACATAACCGGAACCTTGTTCCCAAGCATGAGGATATTTTTCCCCTTTAGTAACTAAACTTTCACAGACATACAATTTCTAAATTTCTTTCTTCCTTTTGCATGAATACTTGTGTATTTTCTCTCTTTTTACTCATTTATATTAAAACAAAACATAAAATATCACCTGGTTGAAATTCATTCATTTCTTTACACTTGTCATTTAATCATGCAAAATATTGTTGCCACTGCTTTTAGTCTAACCAGGCGCAGTGTCTGCAACACTTCCAACCATCCCAGTCATTATGAAGAACTGGATGTTGTCAGTATGGTAAGGCAAGAATTCAAGCATTAAAAAAAAAAAAAAAAAAATGCTAGTATATAGCCAAAAAATCTAGGACATTTAAAAACAGAACAAAAAAATCAAGACTATCTCATTCATTGTTGTAAATGGAATAAGGTGTTGTAATACACACACACACACGAAAAGAGATAAACACACACACACACACATATGGAAAGAGATAAATACACACACACACACACACATGGAAAGAGATGAACACACACACACACATATGGAAAGAGATGAACACACACACACACACACATATGGAAAGAGATAAACACACACACACACATATGGAAAGAGATAAACACACACACACACATATGGAAAGAGATAAACACACACACACACATATGGAAAGAGATAAACACACACACACACATATGGAAAGAGATAAACACACACACACACATATGGAAAGAGATAAACACACACACACACATATGGAAAGAGATAAACACACACACACATATGGAAAGAGATAAACACACACACACATATGGAAAGAGATAAACACACACACACGGAAAGAGATAAACACACACACACACATATATATAAAGAGATAAACACACACACACAGATTTATATATATATATATATATATATATATATATATATATATATATATATATATATAAAGAGATAAACACACATACACACAGAGACATATATATATATAAAGAGATAAACACACACACACATATATATATATATATAAAGAGATAAACACACACACACACATATATATATATATATATATATATATATATATATATAAAAAGAGATAAACACACACAAAGAGAGATAAACACACAGACACACACAGAGAAAGATAGAGATAAACACACACACAGAGAGAGCGAGAGAGAGTGTGTTTCAGATCAAAATTTACTTATGTGTCAAGCAATGGATTTACTAATCTACCTTTGTATGTGAATATCAAATTATTGTTATTTTATCACATTTTAATAAAAAGGAACAAAAAAAAAAAAAGAAATGATAATGGAAAATATGAAATAAATGCAAATCAAGTCAAAGAAACAGTTACCAAGCAGTAAAAGTATCCTAGAAACACTTCAAAATGAATGGCCAAACTATGAATTGACTCAATAAAAGTGTCTGAGTCAGACTCACTAATCTAAAAGATCTGATAACTGTATGTGCAATGGCATGTATTGGCTGAAGAAGCCAGTTAAACTATTGCCAGCTTTATATAATGGTCATTCTTGAAAATAGATTTCAGTTACCAAGAGCCAATTCAACTTTCAAGTTTGAAATGATGTCATTCAAATCAATACAATTATTAAACTATTTATTTAAAGTGTATCAAAAGAATAACACTACTTAAATTGACTGGTCCGCTCATAAAAAATAGAAATAAAATTTTTGGTGAATAAATTTTGTAGGTCAGTATTCATTAGACCTTCTTCAAGCTTTGGCATTTTGTCAGAATCAAAAAGTATTGATTTTTTGACAGTTTTAGAAGTGGGGGTCTGGTTTGTAATATTAATACAGTATCAAACTGATCCTTGACTTTTTAAAGAGTTACGGTGCTTTGTTTCAAACTTGGCACTTGTAAATAAAAACAAAATACAGATAACTCTTTAAAAAGTCAGGGATCAATTTGACTATATGAAAAAGACTAACTTCTAAAATGATAAAAAAAAATATATATATACAATGTAACCCGGATATAAGAGAGTTGTCGGGAACGGAGAAGAAGTCTCTTATATCCGGGTTTGGTCTATTATATATACATTAACACAAGCTCTAATTTGGGACCAGATAAAATCTCTCTTATATCCGGGTTACACTGTATAACAAAGGTTCTATTTTCCCTTTCTATCAATTCTTTAGAAACTGATTTGTTCACGTTTCAGATAAAAAACTGATTAGATAAGAAGCTTTTGTGAGAATAATCTGGGTGAAGAGGATGTGCTTTTCTTATTAAAAAAAAAAATTATGAGGAGGTGGATAGAACCTTGTTGCTTGCTGATTTGTACTCCATGGCTAACCCACAAAGCACACTTGATCAAACAAGTGGTTTGGGGCGTCTGTTTCAAACACAAAGTATCCGCTAAAAAGATTTATGAATTGGAATTATATATCGATCAAATATGGATTAGAACCTGACAGAATGATAGGATTAGGAACAAGCAGGAAATGTTTATAGGTTTAACATGTTTTGCTTTTCAGAAAGTGAAATATGGGGGAGAAAAGAAAATTCTGATATTTTTATTTTTGTGTTGCCAATTAAAAACAAACACAAAAATAAAAATACCAGAATTTACTTTTCTCCCCACATATTTCATTCCCAGACGAAGCTTAAATAAAAGCAAAATATGTTAAATTTATAAAAACTTCCTATTTGTTATATATATATATATATATATATATATATATATATATATATATATTAGTGGTCTGTTTTTATTTAAATTAAATTATTAGCTCTGATTTACATTGAGCTCTCTGGATTTTATCCTCCTTGGGTCTACCCATACGGATTACCTAGTTTTTTCGTAAACTATATATATATATATATATATATATATATATATATATTACATGAATCATTCATTTAGGTTTGTCTGGCTCTTTAGGTTTACTTAGTTTGCTCTACTTAGCGTATTGAGCACTTTGCTTAGTTATTTATACTTTACTCGGGTCGGGTTATTTTTTTCTTTGAACTCTGAGCTTAGATTCTAGACTATTATTTTTGCCGGAAGTACATGTCAGAGGTAATAATTTCTTACAATTAACTATAACACATTTCTTAAAACATCTTTCGGATTACACCTATTCTTTCATTGTCCTGTTATTACCTGGATGTAAAAAACAAAAATATTTTCATACCTGATGATATCTGTAGGAACAGATGAAAGCTTGTAAAAAAAAATTTTAAAAAGACCTTATGCAACTGGAATATATAAACAGGGATCATAACATTCATCTACAGGTTCGGGGTTAATGTCATTTATTAAATTTGTTTGTGAAGATGTATTCTCACCATTTATATCATTAACTTCAATATCTGTTTTTTGTATGAATGATTCATGTAATGTAAATTGAACTGCACCACATACTTGATATATATATATATATATATATATATATATATATATATAAATAGGGTGTTCCAATAACTTGGAGTGATTTTAATGTGAATTAAGTTTAAGTGTATAATGATTTTTTTTTTTTTTTAAGAATTGGCGGACATTTGGGCGATATTATTTTTCACACATAATTGGCAGGGCTTAAATAACATGATCCAATAGAGAAATAAATAAATTTTCACTAAGAACATTGATTTCTTTACTGCTTACTTTGATCAGTCTTAAAGAAAGCATACTTATATATAATCCATCTTAATGAAATGCCCTTTTACATATATATATATATATATATATATATATATATATATATATTTTTACACACATACACACAGAGTGTGTGATGAGTAAATAATTGCCATTTTATATTTTAATTTTGCGCATGCATGTTGTTGGCTTTTGATTTTGTCAATGACACAGTATAGTAGGCTCAGTTGGGCACAGTCTGTGAGAAAAAGAGCACCATGACAATTCACTCTGCCAGAAATTTGGAAATGGCATGCTGTACTGCTTGGTATTCACACCAGAAGCTCCAATACAAATATTTCAGCATGTTTGAGTGTCAATCTGAGGACAGGACAGACAATTCACAAAGAGTTGATTATTACAAAGGCATGGCAGCTCAGAAAACTCACTCTGTTCCGATAAGAAAAAAATCTCCCGAATTTATTGGTGAGGGCCTCCGACTCAGCACGGAAGCCTACATCAAGTTCCTTGAGGAGGTAGTGCTGCCATGTGTGAAGAGGGTGCCTAATGAAAGACCCTGGCAACAGGACTTTGCACCAGGTCACACAAACAGGAGAACCCAGTCATGCCTGTCAGACAATTTCTGTGACCACATCACCTCTTACATCTGGCCACCTAACTCCCCAGACTAAAACCGCCTTGATTATTATGTGTGGGGTGCAGTTGAGTGAGAGACCAACAAAACTCCTTGTAAAACCAAAGATGAACTGAAGGTAAGGATTATGGCAGCATTCATCAACTTAAACAAAGAGACCATCTAGAAGAGTTGCAGGAGATTCCAAAGTTGTCTGGAGACCATGGCTGAAGCCAATGGCGATTTTATTGAATAAATTTACTCTTGAGTATTTGAAGATATTTTTGTGCAATTTTGGTAAATAAATCTGTTAAAATGAGATGTCGGTGTTATTTTCATTTTTGTGTAATTTATCCATCACACCCTGCGTGTGTCGGTGGGTGTGTACCTGAATCAAGATACTGCCTAAATCTATCAAACAATATTGATGAAAATGTGCATACATGTTAAACTAACATACAGTTGGTTACTTGGCTAATTGTTTTTTTTATAAAAATCTATAATGGGACCACTAGGGTCCCTAGATCACAGCTCACTGGGTCTTACGTGAAATGCTATTTACTGTGCTTAAGCAAGGGAAATAATTAGTCTCACAAACTTTTTAAAAATTAAGACTATTATTATTAACTCTTATAAAGCTTAAAATTCCAGACAGATTTGGATCTTTCTTTGATTTTAAAAATTATGGGGACAACATCTGAATGAATCACAGGTTAGTGTCTATATAAAATCTTCATTTAACACATTAATTCAGTATAATCTTTCTTTGAATACAATCTCTACAAAAAAAAATTCATTTGTTTACATTGCAAAACATTTAATTTGTTTCAAATTTTGCCATGTGCATCATTAAATTCGCCAGGTTTGACTTTTTAAATACAAAGAAATTGTCTCGATCCATTTGGTCATTTAGACATAAAATATCATTTAAATTGACTATTTGTGAATAGAAACTTTACCTAATCTCATAATTCAACCTAGCCTTAAAAAGGCATACCGTGGTTGTTGCTGTCTGTGAAATAACAACCTGTTTGAAGGACATTTTTATGCTATATACCATCTATGTAAAAATAAATAAAATAAAAAATCTAGCTGTGGAAATAGACATCCTTCTTAAAAAATCCAAATGTCCTTAATCAGCATGAGCCACATACCCTTCTCTGTTAATTTTTACTTTTAATTATGGCAGTTTAATTAGACAATATGAATTCAAATCACAATGAAAAGCAAGACTGAAATAAAAAATTTAAGAATTTTTTTAAAAACCTTTCACTCGATTCAATATTGAAATCTATGTATATAATCCATCAGTTAAGCAGGTATATTTCCTCTGACGAGGTAATGTGGCACATCCTGGGCTTCAAAATCAATGAGCAGTATCCAACACTAGTGAATCTAGCTGTTCTTCTTGAAAATGGCCTGTGTGTATATTTCACAGAAGATACAGCTTGAAATTTAGTTAAGAATACATGAGAAACCACTTTGATAGCTTTCTCCAAATTATGCCAAAGTGACCTGTTTGCCCAAACACTGCTGAATGTTGAGGTTCCCATCTACTGCACCTGGGCACACAATAAATGGAGCAGGTGCAAACAAGTAGTACAAGTTGAGGGCTGGGAAGAAAATGCTATCTTCTGAAGTGGGACCATTTGGTGGGTGTACACTGTGCATCCCAATCAGCAGGAATGCTTTTTTCTGCATCTGCTGCTGCACCGTCAGGAGTCCTACATCATTCACAGACCTGTAGAGATATAATGGAGAAGTCTATACAACCTACAGAGAAACCTGGGCCAAACACTGGGGGAGGCAGCAGTCAGTAGAGTACCAAATCAACTGCAACAGATATTTTCCATCATGTTGATGACATGTGGCTTGGATGAGCCTCTCAAGCTTTGGGTGACCCACAAAACCAACATGGCAGAGGACATCCTACAAAGGAACCAAAGGCAAACTTCAGCAGAAATTGTCATATTCAATGATGCCATTTAACAATGAGGCATTAGTTGACCTGGATACCTGAGTGCAAGCTATGGGAGGCCAATGAATTGCCACATTTGGCCTACCTCAACCTGAGCAGGCAGCAAACAATCTCACAATTGAGTACATGCGGGGGAACAGCTATGACACCAAGGAAATTACAGCATATATAGCTGATAAACACAAAATGACTGTGGACCAACTGGGTGTTTATAACACGATTATTTTGAGCATTGGAAGTGAAAGAGGAGATCTGTTCTTCCTCGATGCCCAGGTGGAACTGGCAAGACATTTATCATCAACTTACTTCTGATTAAATTATGCCAAAAGAAACATATAGCTCTCGTAGTGGCATCGAGTGGAATATCTGCAACCCCGTTAGGTGGTAGCTGTACAGCTCATTTGTGCTTCAAACTTCCTTTGGACCTGTCCAAGAAAGAGAAGACAACCTGCAGCATCAATCGTGGTTCCATAAAAGGCAAACTCCTCCGTGATTGCAAATTGATCATTTGAGATGAGATGACGATGAACCATAAGGGTTCCTTTGAGGCTCTTGACATAGCATTTCAGGATCGTAGACATGACATACGGCTCATGGGTGGTGCAACAGTCTTGCTTACAGGAGACTTAAGACAAACGCTTCCAGTGATTCCAAAAAGGACAAGATCTGACAAAGTAAATGCCAGTATAAAGTCTTCCGATCTGTGGGGCAGTGTGAAAAAGCTGAGACTAACAACCAACATGAGAGTGCAGCTCAGTGGTGATGAGGAAGCTGGTACTTTTTCAAAACAAATATTGGATGTTGGTAATGGCACTTTGGTTGGTGAGCAGGATGGCCGGGTCAGTTTGCCTTTCGAACATATGGTATCTGATTTAGAGGAACTAATGATTAGGGGGTTTCCTAAACCAAGGAATTAGTTTAAAGACCACAACAGGCTGAGAACCCATGCCATTTTAGCTCCCAAAAATGTGGCAGTTGATCATTTGAACATCAAACTTTTGCAACAGTTGCCAGGTGAGCATCGCAGCTACAATTCCTTTGACATTGTACTAAAATGCTGATGAAGTTGTGAATTATCCAGTTGAATTTTTGAATAACCTAACTGCAGCAGGTGTCCCACCCCACAATTTGTACCTCAAGATTGGAGCACCAGTGATGCTGCTAAGAAACCTGAACCTACGGAAGCTTTGCAATGGCACACAACTTACAATTAAGAAGATGATGCAACAGTCTTGGAGGTGACAATTCTGACTGGCAAAACAAGTGGTGAGGCTGTATGTATTCCTAAAATTCCACTTATTCCCTCGGATATGCCTTTCCAGTTCAAGCTGCTGCAATTCCTATTGAAACTGATTTTTGCCACCAGCATTAACCAAATTCAGGAGCAGTGCTTGGATGTGGTAGTCCTTAACCTTGCAGAACCAGTTTTCTAACATGGCCAATTTTATACGGGATGTTCAAGATTCAACAATACCAATCATTTGTTTATTTATACCCCACACAGAAAGACCAAAACTGTTGTTTATCAAGAGGCTTTGCAAACTTAATAAGAAACACCCAATCATCAGGTTTTTATGATTTAAATGTACTGTCAATGTAAATCTTTTGTTAATCTATATGTTACTCTATTTGTAAATCTATTGAGGAGGCACGGTGGAGTAATGGATAACGGCTTGGATTGAAGAATCGGAGAGCCGAGTTCGAATTCCAGTCGATTCCATTACATTCACTTACGTGCTAATACCCTTGGGAAAGGTGTGAATCCTCTTCTTCTCCCTCCAACTATGGGTAAATAGCAGGACAGACTGGGTTCTATAGCCTTGGATGGCAACTGGTCTAGGAGAAGGACAACTCTGAATTCAAAACCTGCGGAGGGTCGTTTGGGGACCTTGTGGCATCCGTTGCACCAGGTCCCTGTATTCGTCCCTCCAAAAAGTGTGGATGGCCCTGCACAAAGCCTTCACCACTATAATCAAATCCTGTGTGGCTGTCAGGCTTTCAGTTTCTGGGAACTGATCTGTCTGACCCTCATACGTCGAGTTCGACGGGAGAGCTATAATAAAAAAAAAATTTAAAAAAATCTATTTATAAATCTTTTTCCAGATCTATTGTGAAACTATATGTCAGTCTATTTGTACATCTATTGTAAATTTATTTTAACACTAGCCCTCCTATGAACTATATTTTCTGTGAAAGCACAAAAGCCCTTTTCACTGATGCTTACTTTGAAGTGTCACTTTTGGATAACCAAATAAAGGATATGAGAATGGGAACTGGGGATAACATCCATTTACACTAGTGTGTGTGTGTGTGTGTGTGTGTGTGTGTCTGTGTGCAATTTTTTGTGTCTACTTCTTCCCAAAATATTTTACTTAAGCAATCAAATTACTTTCCATATATTGATGATGCTCTATTGATATATCCCAGTTTTACTAACTTACCAGATCTTGCAGTAAAGCTAAACAAACTGAACACACAATAGAATTCACATGCGAAATAGAAAAAAAAACAGTACTTAACCTTTCTTAGACATCATGTTACGCCGAGTCAACAAAAGCCTAGAACTTAGGGCCCACCGAAAATCAACCAATAAAAATGACTTAAACTTCTATACCCATCATAAGGACAAAATAAAATCTAGAATGATCATTAGATTCTACTTAAAAGCACTCAGAATTTGCAGCCCTCAATATTTACCTGAAGAGGAGAAATATATTGAAAATACTTTCGAGACCCTTCAATACCATAACAATTTCATATTCAATGCGAAACAAAAGGCTCATAAAATATTCCAAAATAGAAAAGCTGTTCTTCCTGACAAACCCAACGAATCAAAAAAATATATTATTCTACCCACAAACTCTATCACAACTACAACCGAAAAGAATTTATCTAAACTCAACATAAAATTTGTCACAACTACATCTAAAACAATCAATGACTTAATCAATAACAAAAACAAAACAACCAGCCAAAATTTGAAGGAGGAATTTATTCTATCAAATGCAGGAATTGCCAGAATTAATACATTGGAGAAACCTCAAAAAGTTTAAACACAAGACTATATGAACACAAAAGGGAACATTTTAAATAGTAAAACATAAAACACATTGGTTGTTCACCGTAACAAAACAGATCACAATTTTGACACAAGGAATGCTACTTTGATTAAGAGTGAAAATAATCCGCTGAGACGAAAATGTCTGAAAAGTGCCTTGATCACTAGTTCAACCTCAGTAAATTTGCGACCAGGCTCTTACAATATATCACCATTCTTGATAGATTTTATATTGTCACAATGTGGGATAGTCACGGACAAAGGTGATGGAAAGAAAAAAAGAATGCAGATAAATTTGACTAGATTGAGAAAAAAAAAATTCTTTCAAAAATATTTTGTGTGTGTGTGTGTGTGTGTGTGTGTGTGTGTGCGTACATGCGTGTGTGTGTGTGTGTGTGTGTGTGTGTAAACTGAGATTGCGTTAGGTGAAGACCCAAAAACTACAAATAGAAATAAACATTAAATGAGGTTACTTATGAAATCTTCTGCTGTAGAAACTTAGCACCTGACTGGGTCGAAATAATTCTGGCTGTGAGCTTTGAATGACAAAACTATTTCAAGAATTCAGAGAGAGCAAGAGAGAGAAAGAAAGAGAGAGAGAGAGACCAATGAGGAACAAACAAAACCCAACCCCCACGGTGAGAACAAGTATTTAGATGAAGTTATCATGTAAGTATGGCTTTTAAGAAGTAAAACTATTTTTAAAAATGTAGTCATGACGTGACAGTGTCAACCAGTCTAAGTGAAGGTCACTAATAAAAGTAGCATTTTTTGACTGTCATTACCCACAAAAACCTCCCACCCCATGGTGCAATCATTCCAAGGTTATATTATTTTAGCAGATACATTAGCCGTAGTTTCACCCCGCAACATTACAAATTGCTACAAAACCTGAAAACTCAAGTCATGTTCTTAAATAACCTTGTCAGATGGAGATTTTCAAATGGATTTTATGCATGGTGCTAAACCTGTTCACAAATACCTAAATTGTCAGTAGTATACAACTGCTTTCTCAGATTATGGCTTTGAGTGAGTGAAGCTTGTGGGTCTTGGTGAAGATCACACTTCTTCAAACCTGGTGTTACACAATCACAAGGAGCTGTACTAAATAACAGAAACCAAATCACTTGGGAACTTTCAACAGCGGCAACATCTAAAATGGATGGCATATGTGACTTGAAGAGAAAACAATGACTTAATCAAGATGTTGACATTCCACTCTACTTTAAATAAAAGGTTAGGAAGGAAACTCCCACCACACCATCAATACTGGAAATAATGATAACTGCTGCTGGACTTGAGAAACCAATTTTCCTGAAAAATTATTTTAAGAAAAACATTTTAGAAATTTCAACCGAAACTAATACAAGCTGCTCGTTCAATGAATACAAAATGTTTCCTTATAAGCAAACAGATAATATTACCGTTACCATTAAATTTACTGCATTTGCCAACATATTTTGATGATTTAATCCCATTCACTATGTTTCAATGTGTGATTTTCGCTCTGGTGAAAAGATAGATCTTACAAAGAGCCACATCTAAGCTGTAGTCGGGTGGAGAACTAACAAACCATTGGGTGATGTGATATTTTGCTCCCAGCACACCATGTAAGTCATAAAATATATAAGCTCATTCAGTATCTCATTACTGAGTGAGCAACCCCAGGAAAGAGTATTTACACATAAGCAATAAGACTCCACTGGTTGCCAACTTGTATCAAGGATGCCCAACCAGTTCTTAAAAATAGCTTGATATATTTTGGAGAGACTTCGTATATTACTATAATAATTTTCTGTGAAAAAGATCTAAAAGTGTTTTGAGACATTAAACAGTTAACCTTTTAACCACATCTTTTGCTCTAAACATAGAGCTACCTTTATCTCTTATGAGCAACTTCATTCTTTTGAACCCAGTCAGGTTTTTTTTTTTATGGTAGTTACAGATCCCAGAGGTCAAGAGCCTATGACCTTTGTTTTTTCTTAGGATCAGCTTTCTAAACAATTCACTAACAGTTTCTGATAATGGTGTCTTTTATGCAGAAAGTATCTTGATATTTTTAGATGTTTCCCCTCTTCTTCTTTTTAGCTTTGGCTGTCACAGTGTTGATTTCCAGATGTCTGCTAGATTTTTTCAATATTTGTGTCTCTCAAGGAAAAGAGAGAGAAAGCAAAGAACCCCAAAGACATGTTAACTGCTTACTCCACAACAAAATATGACAACTAAAGTAATCATAATCTGCAATGTTATTGGTCCTGAGCTGGCACCTCGGCTTCAGTCATTTTCCCACCGCCGTAATGTAGCTTCCCTGTACCTTTTCTATAAATATTTTCATGGAAATTGTTCTGATGAGCTTTCCTTTTTGTAAGTATTCATTGGGGTTTAATTTTTAAAAGTTGTTATTTTTAAACAAACAAAAAAAATTGTACATATTGGGACTAGTTTGGACTTCATAGAGACTGTGAGGTATTATGGTGGATGTAGTAAGAATGGTAAGTAAGAATGTGTTGTTTTGGTGTAAGGAATATTGTGCTATGTTTTGGATCAGTGATTGTGGCTAGCTAAGTTTAACATTAAGACAGATTGATGACAAGCCTTCTCTGATTCCCCCCTTTTGGCTATGTGCCACATTTCTGTATTTTCAAAATAAATATTGCTTTCCTCTTTGATACTTAGACTTTATGAATTTAAGCACAGTACTAGATTGGTAGCAAAATCTCATTTTACAGCTGAAATGGCTAAATATAACCGTAAGCTAAGTTTCCTCTGACTTCTCAATTGTGCATCTTTTCTGGCATCTTGCTCTATCAAGTTTGATCTTCAAATATTTAAATGCAATGTCAATCATTATCTTGTCTTCTTAATTCCTGTTCTTTTATTGTTCTCTCTCCTTAATATTTTCTTTTTCTTACACTCAGTAACCCCTTGCGTCTTAGTGGCTTTATTGCTTTGTTTGGAGGTGAGAAAAGAAGTTTTCCATTGGTTACTTCTTCTATGTGCCTTGTTCCTTCAGGATGTGGATAATCATGGCTCTCCCAAATTTCTTGTCCTTTCTAGCCTTTACTAAATTCTGTCTTTTTGCAATCTCTCCTAATCCCTGTTCCTGCCAACCATTCACCCAAGCACATTGTGCAGGTTATACGCTGCTTTCCTTTGTTTCGCTTGTCTTCAATATGTCTTGTCAGTGTCAAATTTTCTAAGCCCTCTTTCCACAAGGTGCCCTAAAAATTTCAACTGCCTCTTTCTGATGTCAAGTGCAAGTGTCCTTTTTGTTTTCGTTATAATAATAATTGTGTGTGGTTTTCCATATAATTTTATAAAAACTATAAATCTGGAGCCTGACATCTTGTTATTAGCAGAATTTCTAAAATTTTCAATGCATAATGCTTGATATGTGATTAATATTCACCCCTAAATTAAGTGGACAAGGAATAACTATTTATTGTATAAAAATAAAATATCTTTTTCTTTAATAGGCTGCAGAGTTTTAATGTACTCCCCTCTCTCTCATTCATATATATATATATATATATATATATATATATATATATATATATGGGTTAACAAAAATGCAGCACCATCAATTGATGAATTTTAACTCAACATCAAGAAGATAATTAGAGAACTAGAAAGGATTAATATAAAATAAATATACAAATGTCTATATTATTTTATGAAACATGCTTGAATGAAGATATGCTGCCTAAATATTATATATATATATATATATATATATATATATATATATATATATATGGGAAAAATTGAGAAATACTGGTACCCTGTGAAGAGTGGCCGGATGTGTCCATCTCAAACTCTGGAGTCAGAATGCTGATCAATCAGCTAAGTGACAAACTTTTACTTATATTAATTATGTGTGTGTGTATACATATATTGTGTATATTTTTATTTACCTTATTTTTTAACTTACTTTATTTTATTAATGTCAAATTACTATCAATTTGAAATTGTGATGATTATAATGCGATGATGATTGTTACACTGCCGAAAATTGACATGAATATCAGACAATTCAATGTATTTATTTTAAATCTGATCACTCCCTTCCTTATCCTGCATTTTAACTTGTTCAGTCTTTAAAGAAAAAATTATTTCTCGGCCACCCTGTAGCTCATGTTTAATTCTTCCTTCTTTCCTTTCTTTTCTTTCCCTCCCTCTCTCCCTCTCCTTCACCTCTTCCCCCCTCTCTCTTTCTCTTTTCACCCCCGCTAAAAAATTTTTTAAAGCCTTATATTGAAATTTTTTCTTTCTTTCTCTTTTAATATTAAAATTTTTTCCTTTTCTTTTTTCTTCTCCCTTTTCTTTCATCTGGATTAAAAAAAAAACTTCAGTCTGAAGAGATGACTATTTGTATATTTATGAAATAAATAACTGAATGGATTTTTAAGGATCATCTGTACTCATAATAATAATAATAATAATAATAGTGTGTGTGTGTATATATATATATATATAAGTGGACATGGAAGTCAGCACTTAGAGGCGACAGTCTGTTTCATGCTAGTGCAATCGTCAGGAGTTGCCTGACGACTGCACTAGCATGAAACAGACTGTCGCCTATAAGTGCTGACTTCCATGTCCACTTTTATATTTACACATGCTCTATCTCTGATATTGAGCACTTTATCCCATAAATATAGCACACTTTAAGACTAGATTTCTTCATTCATATATATATATATATATATATATATATATATACACACACACACACAATCCAAAGAACTACATTCCTTAGTTCCACTAGTTCTAACCTTCACAACTAAGACCCACCATGCATATTGTTGTGAGCCACACCCATTCCCTTTGTATTCCATTGGTGAAATGTAAGTTCCGCTTGAGCAGCTTCCACGAATCAGTACTTTGTGGAGCTAACTCCTACGAGGATGCTTTACCAATCACTACAATCTTAACCTGTTCAAGTCTAGGGTTAACTGGTATCTTCCTCACATATCCACATAAATTATACCGCTTACTCTGTAACCCTCTACCTTGAGTGGCTCTTGGGCTTTGTACAGGGCGAATATTATTGTAAAAATTCACTCTCCCAACTGCTTTCCTTACTTCTTTCTATTCTTTTTTCTCATTTTACACTCCTACACATACAATTTTCAAACATTCCCGCTTTTATTTCTCCTCTCCATTCTCACTCTTTCATAGACACCTTTTCACTAGCTTCTACCTCGCTTTCTCTCTCCCTATACAAACTTTATCATCTCTTTCATTCACTCTCTATAATTCTTTTTCGTGATAAATTTAAAATTAAGAAAAAATATTTTTGTCCTTAAACATATTTCTAACTTAATTTTTTTCTCATTTTTTTTTTTTTAATTTCTTTTCTCTTTCACTCTCCCAATTGTTTCCCTATTCTCTTTTTATCACATTATCTCTCTCTCTCTCTCTCTCATTGGTTTATCATTTTATGATAAAACCATCCCCCATACATTTTTCAAACAGTTCCTCTTATTTCTCTCTTTGCTTCTCACTTTCTCATTCTCATCTGCCTCTCTTTCTCTCTCCATATATATATATATATATATATATATATATATATATATATATATATATATATATATATATATATATATAAACTTTATCTTCTCTCTCGTTCTCTTTTTCATGACAAATTTTGTGATAAATGAAAGACTTATTTTACTTTGACACCAAGGTCCTTGTGCTTGTGACAACAGAATTAATCTTAACTGTCATTCAGGTTTTACAGACAACACTTCCACCCCTACCACTCCTTATGCCTTTTTATGTTTTGTTTACTTTTATTCAGTCTCTTAATATCTTGTGACATTATGGATCAAATGAAATCACCAGATGAAGAAAGAATATCTATGGACATTTAATTAAAAGAGACAAACAGGAAAATGAACCTAGAAATACAATGGCAAAAGAAAAAAATAAATAAATAAAATAAAAGCTAAAAATCATAATTTTGAGCCATGGATTAAAATTAAAAATGTTTTCAACAAATGATGACTATAAAGAAAAAAAGAAAAATTTGCATAGTACCCATCAAAATTTACAATATTCTTGATATATGGATTGGAACTTCTGCCTAGTATCAGAGTATATGAGTGCTTTGTTTAGGACCAAAGTTTTGCTCACTGTGGTAATGAAATAAGCACATCACATCTCCCCTCTCGCTTGTAAGCATCCATCACAATAAAATAAACGTTTTTCAGCACTAAAGCTGAATTGGTCAAATAAAATTTTTGTAAGCTTCTACTAGAGTTGTTACTATTACACACACCAGCCCTTTTGCAGTTGGGTTTGTCACATTCACTTATGTGCAAATATCCTTGGGAAAGGTATGAATCCATCTCCTCTCTATCAGTTATGGGTTAAATAGTAGACTTTTATCTATAAAATCATTGTTATTCTAAAAAAAAAAAAATCCAAAATATGTTTTGGCTTTAAATAACCCACAAAGGAGTGATAAGCCATAAAAAGACAAATCAATCCACTATCAGAACTTTTATCCTAGGAATGAGAGTGTAGATATTCAGCCTTTGGACTAGTATCCAAGTACAGTATCTTTTACTTCTTCACTCATGATTCTGCTTCGAGACATTTTTTTAAAATATTGAAGTTCACCCATATATTGTTTGAGAGCCTCTCAAAGTAGAGCATTATTGTTAAAATAACCGGCAAAGAAATGAGTAAAGTGTAATTTCTGGGGATTCCAAACTTTATGTTGCGTTTAGTTTGAATGCTCATAGAAATTCTACAAGTTTTGCTCTTGGCCCATATCTACATATGTATGGGCATCTCCCATGAAACTTATCACGTGCCTACTACCATGTGGGAGATTTTTTTAATCATTTCACCTCCAAGCAAGGCAATAAAGCCACTAAGACACAAAGGGTTACTGAGTGTGAGAAAATATTAGGAAAAAAAAAACACTACTAAGTAGAAAAAAAAACAATAAAAGAACAGGAATTAAGAAGACAGAAGATAATGATTGATAGTAAAATATAGGATCAGGGGATAGTTAGTATCTGTTCCCCCCTTCATCCACAGTCTCATCTTTGTCTTTGAGAAGGATATGGTAAAACATGATGCGAGCCTAGTCTCAGAGTTTCCAATCCTGCAGCAGCATTTCTCCCATTGTACAAAAAATGAAATGGTCAGGGTATATTGATGACAGTGTGACATTGGCTGCAGAGACTCACACATGCTTGTGGGCCCTATACATTTAAAGTGACCAGATTTTATATCTTATCCCCAAAGAGGAATAGGTAAAAATCTAATCTAAATGTAGTACTGTGAAAAGTATCACACACACTCTCTCCCTATATATATATATATATATATATATATATTATATATATAGTGTGCGTGTATTCATAGAAAAACAGACATTTCTCAATATTTAGGTTGCATATTCTCTTTCAAATACACGTCATTGTATATAACAAACGATGAATTACTGACAAAGGCAATTATCCCATAATATCAGACTGCTTTCCAAAGATGACATTGAAGTGATATAATTCTAAAATTTGACTGTGATTATTAAACAAAGGCACATAAAAATACAAATATGGATACAAAAAAATAGTTTTTAATGACTTTTACCACGAGGAAACAATGTAACTTTATGAAACAGTAATTTCCAACACATGGTGTATACATGTGGGTGCTCGAGTGTGTGTTTACACATTCATATAAACAAATAGCACTTACACAATAAGTATTCGAAAAAGTTCTTCACAAAACGTTTTTTTTGCAACTATATTAATTTATAAAGACAACAACATAAGCATTTCTGACACACTGACAGTTCTTATTCTATTGGCTCATATTCCAAAAGATCTGTCTTTTCAGCACATGAGAAATGATTGTTCTTCACAGTTGTATCTTCATGACTCATTTATTTTTGGTTGTACTTCATTTACTGAAACTTGTCAAGTAGGTTACTTGACGTTTTCATCTGATTCTCTTGCCTTTGATGTGTCCTGTAAGTGTTAAAATTACCAAGCCTTTTTTCCTCATTATATGACCCAAAACCTTCAGCTGTCTCTAATTGTTAGCAGCAGCTGTTTTTTGTAGTTCCTATTCATTTAATTAATCAGTATAAGCCTATTTCAGTTCTCTCAAGTCTTCATTTGTAGCAAAACTGTCTGGCATTTAATGCCATATACGAGATTAGATATTAAATAGCGGTCCAAAACTGTATAAAAGACGGATTCATCTGTGAAAGTGAATGCAAAGACAGTGCCAGAATTTGAACTGAGTTTGCCGATTTCACATTTCGCAACAATAACTATTATGTTACTGTTGAATATATATCAAATATGGTTTTGAATCTGATAGAATGGCAGGATAAGGAATAAGTAGGAAATGTAACACGTTTTGTTTTTATTTAAGCTTCATTAAAAGATGACATGGAGAAGAAAAGAAAATTCTGAATTTTTTTCTCCTCCATATTTCATTTTCTGATAAAACTTAAATAAAAACAAAACATTAAATTTAAAAAATGCTTCCTATTTGTTCCTTATCCTATCATATATATATATATGTTATATACCGTACCTCTGAACACTAATGAGTATGTCCCAATCCTCATAAATATGTTGGACACAATTGTAAATGGGAGTAATATGCTGTCTAAGTAGTCCAACACTAGCAGTGGTTTACCTACTTCATGCTGCTGGTGAGTATTTTATTTTGTTGATGTTATAAAGATTACCATTTCATTTCCAACCTCTGTTTTGGTTATTCCTCATTCAGTAACCTTTTCTAGGTTGCAACAGTTACCAACACATTCCTCATTATGTATCTGAAATATATCAACTGCATATTTTTGTTTCTTAGTAGCAATTCTTTTGTATAGGTAATTATCTCTATTTCCATGGAAAGTGATCAGACGAACTGCATTCATTAGTTCCACCAGTTCTTTTATGGCTAAGAACCCCCATACCACCCTCATTTCCTTTATATTCTATTGGTGAGATGCAAATTACACTCTAGTAGCTTCCTCCCACTAACCTCTAGAACCAACTCCCAAGAGGATGCTTCCCCAATCACTATAATCTTAACTTGTTCAAGTCTATAGTCAACCATTATTTTCCCCCCATAAACTGTGCCTCTTACTGTCTACCTTGAGTGGCTCTTGGGCCTTTCACTGGATGAACATCATTGTATAAACAAAAAGGAAAAAAAGTTCCTATTCTTCTTCAACTTCCTTATTTATCACATGCTCTGTCTATGGTGTTCTTAATGTTTATCATTGAAACTACATCTTGGTAGTCACTGTCAAAATTGTTACGCATTCACTGTCATTTAAAAGATTAGACATTTAGTAGCAGTCCAACATTTTTTTTCTTTGTTTCTATGGACATTTTTCAGTCCCTTCATACATTGATTAGTTTCTAAAAAGCATCTTTCCCTATTCTGATGTGCCTTTGGCTGTCAAACTTTCTGTCCTCTTTCTCTGCCAGCTCCTTTCCTATCTCCATTAGTTTACTAAACTAAAAATTTCTTTTACTGCCATTTATGAAAACAGGGCGGCCTCACCGATTTAACCAAGGACACTTTTACAGATAAGTGCTTGCAGGAACATTTCAGCCTTGATTTATGGATGGTTAAATTATTGTGATGATTCTTCTGTGCTATGGAAAGTTAAATATTTTGGAAGAAGACTTTTTTTTACCTTCTTTCACTAAGAACACAAAAACTTCCTCATTAGATTTGAAAAACATACTGATAAATTATAAATTTCACAAGTTTTTTTTGTTTTTTTTCGTGTAAAGTATGAGCAACCAATATTGTTCAGATGCTTAAATCTCTTGTGCATATATTAGATGTCATACCCTAGAAAGGGTTACTGAATGAGGGACAACCCAAACAGAGGTTGGAAATAGAATGGTAATCTTGATAACATCAACAAAATACAATAGTCGCCAGCAGCATAAAGTAGGTAACCCACTGCTAGTGGTGAACTAATTAGACAGTATATTATCCCCACTTACAATAGTGTCCAACGTACTTATAAGGATTAGGACATACCCATTAGTGTTCATAGGTATGGTATATAACACGAGTTGATCCAATCTTCAACCTTCATTAAATTTAACCTATGAGAAAAAGATAACCTCTTAAATCCAGAGAACATAGGCTGAAAAGTGGATTGGATGGAACATTGTGTTAACAAAAGCAACATACAAATAATTTGAGTATCTAAACCAGTGTTTCTCAACCAGTATGCATGGGCACACTAATGCACCCTGAAATGTAGGCAGGTGCACCCCAAATTAACAGAAAAGTCATTTATTATGTATTATTCTTATATTTTTTTAAATATTTATTTTTAAAAAGCTACATACAACAGACATATGGTTTCCAGGTCTAAGTCAAGTCTTTGCCATTTGATATTTTAAACTGGATGTTAATTTCTTTAATCTTTAATCCTTTGCCTTTTGTCTTCCTCAAGGGATTTAAATCTGTCATTATCGGCTTCACTAAAAAAAATAGCAAATTCTTCATAAATCCCTTTAAATGAAAACTATGCTACTAATTTTCTTTGGGAATGCTAAACCAAATATGGTAACCATGAAAGGCAATATTTATTCTTTACCAAAGAACACCAAACACATGAATATACTTATACACAATGTTGGTTGGTTTTCTTTAGCAGCATATCAACACCTCTATGGGTTATTTAATGCTGAAATCTAAATATTTTTAACACAATTTCATGGCTACAACTGCAGATAAAATTTATTGTTGCTAATTCTACTATATCTACTATAAAATGTATTGTTAGTAATTTTGCTTTAAAAATGTATTATTTTAAATTTTACTCTACATAGGTATTGTTGGTAATTCTTTTTACATAAAAATGTATTGCTGGTATTTTTACTATAAAAATGTATTTTTATACTTGTATAATGTTTTGTTTTTGTTTGGCTGTTCACTATTTTCCCGTAGCTGAGACCCTAACAGGTGTTACCCCCCCGGGAGAGGGTGGACCTGTGAATAAGAGCAATTAAGAGGTGGTTCCACAATCTTCAAAATCTCCAATCTTCCAAACAGAGGTCTGGTTGCCAGATGTTGTTTATCATCATATCCAAGACTAAATATACAGTGTATTTACATTTTTTACATTGTTTGCAATTTTGTCCTTATCTTTATTGTCAAATTCCCAATGTTTCAGATGTTGTATAGTTTGAACATATTTAGGAGATATACATTGTAATTTCGAACCAAACCAATTCTTTTGTCCGCTGGGGTAGTTTGTTCTAGTTCCACATGCCATGCCTTTTCTGGATATCTCAGTATCAGTTATTTCCCTTCAGTAACTAAACTCTCCAAGTTTTTTGTTCACCTCTGCTGTGGCAAGTTATTGAACTTACAACTCTTTGGGACAAGTCACTGGATTACTCCAACCAATGCTTTTATACACATGTCCTTGGCGACATCATGAAAGGAGAGGGTGTGAGAGGTGAGGCTCAAATGTCGTTTTCAAATTATGGTAATCTTTAATTTTACAGAGAGTGCAACATTTTTTTTTAATTTTAAACATAAGAATTTAAATAAATATGGCAACAATATTCAATGCCATGGATGAATGGTTAACTTATAAATATTTAACATAGATTGTGGCGCAAAAAGTTGTCTAGCATGACATAGCAAACAAACTTTCCTAGCAGCAGAACTAGCAATTGATTCAATCTAATCTTTGCACTTCATGTCAGCAGAAAATGTGAGCCCAATAAGGCACAATGGATCATTCCCCTTGAGGTTGGCCTCAGTCTTGATGACTAGGTTAATAGAAAAGTCACATATGAATCAGGTCTTATGTTCAAGTCTCTCAGATTGGGGTTGCTGCTGCACAGATAGAGACTGTTATTTGTAAGTGAGAAAATGAGAAAAAAGAATTAATAGAAAAGTTACACATATGAAAAGAGACACAAAAGAGAAATAAAAGCACAATTAGCATAGAACTGTAAAATGATGAGCCCTAACTGCCAATCTAGTACTGTGCTTAAATTTGTAAAATTAAGATTCTATTTAATCCATTATCTGTGAAAGGAGAGGCTCAATTATCATTTTCTAAATATGGCACTATCTTTAATTTTACAGACAGTGAAATTTTTTCTAACTTTAAATTTTAAACAATTTATTTTTAACACCTGATGTTACAATAAAGGTACAACAAAATTATATTGCTTCTGATTATGAAGTATTTCATCTGTTTGCTATCCAATAAATCATCAATTGTGGCCTTAATAAATTTTGGGATTGTTTTAAAAATTTCGGGGCACTTTGTGATGGTAAAAAAAAAGTACTTTAGAAGCCCTGGTTTCATAGATGATTTTTTAAAATTTAAACATTTCAGGATTGGCTTTATTGGTTTTTATACAAAAATTTTAAAAAAAGATTATTTCTTGTTTCCAATCAGTAATATAATCTTTGCACTTTATATCAGTGGAATATGTGAGCCCAATAAGGCACAATGGTCACTCTCCTAGAGGTTAGCCTCAGTCTTGACTTTTCTTTATGACCAGGTTGGTAGAAAAGTCACATATGAATCAGGTCTTATGTTAAAGTCTCTCAGATTGGGGATTCTGCTGCACAGATGGAGATTGCGAGAAAATGAGAAAAAAGAATTAAGAATAGAAAGGTTACATGTATGAAAAGAGAAGCAAAAGAGAAATAAAAGCAGGAAACACAAAAATAGGCAAGAGACGACATTGGTCCCAAAGAGAGCACAAAAAGCGAACATGAAGGCTATCTAGTGATTTCTTCTCTGCATATCACTGGTATTAGGGGACAAAGAGATCAGAAAATGAGATGTATTCAGGCATGAGTCAGAGGAAATAAAAATGAGAGAGGCGGTGGGTGAGGGAGAAGGAAAGGGGAGGATGAGCAGGGTTGTGGGTGATTGAATGAGGAAGTAACAAGTGTCCATGGATAAGATCAGACAAGAGAGGGGAGACAGAACAGATGGATGAAGGATCTGCTACAGGAAGCTGATCCACTTTCTGATGGAGCTACACTCTGTCTAGTTATTGATCCGACCAGCACAAAAAGCTCAAAAGGCCAGTGGCCAGCCAGACCAATTCAAAACTGAAAGCACAACCGGGATAGCACATTGGATTTGGCCCTGTCAGGAAGCACACGCAGATTTCTATAGATATTATCAGTCAGTCCCAACACCAGGTTCAAGCCATTTACATAGAGAATAGGTAAAAAGATGCCACAAGGACACACATTGTAGATGCATATAAAGTACATATCATAGTCAAACACACACACTATATATATATAGTCAAACACACACACTATATATATATAGTCAAACACACACACTATATATATATAGTCAAACACACACACTATATATATATAGTCAAACACACACACTATATATATAGTCAAACATACATTCAATATATATAATCAAACACTCAATATATATATATATATAGAGAGAGAGAGATATAATAGTTAAACACACACAATATCTATATATTAGTCAAACACACACTATATATATATATCATAATGTACGAAAACACACTTCATATACACAGGTAAATTAAACAAATATATCTGTGATTAAATTGTTCTTTCAATTTATTCACTGAATATATTTCAGCAAGTAGGTTTTGAGAGGATGGAATTGTTAGCCCTATAATATAGCTTATGTATACAACACCAACTAGCAACTGTTTCATGCTTGAACACAATCATCATAGCCTAAAGATTGTATTCCGGCATGAAACAGAGTACACTTTCATATTTATATACAATCTATCCCTGATTTTGAGCACTTTACCCATAAATATACCATGCCTTAAAATTATATATATATATATATATATGGACAGGGCTAGTGAAAGAGTCTCATGCACCCTTACACTTTACTACATCTCAATTTTCATATAAAATACAAATTTTATTGTAACCTAATTATCTACAACAATGGATCATCTGCAATATAGATGAACAATTCAACGAGAAAAATTGAAAATGTAATGTGCAATGTATACAAATTAGAGACATTTTATAACAGATCATTCCATCTCAAATAAATCAACAATGTTTGGTGGTAATTTTTAACATCAACTTCAGATTTCTCTTGTTAAAAAGTCGAATAATTTTAACATGTTCAACATTATGGTTAAAAAAAATATTGAATTTTTTTTTTTAACCGTAGCATAAGCGAAACAAATTCACAGATTAGGACACCCCAGAATGATTTCAGAATCTGCAAAAATGTTTTCATCCTTTAATAGCCAGTTGTGCTTAGTTTAATTTGTAACGTATATAAATGTAGGTTGGAAAAAAAAACAAATGTTGATAAGGTAGTGAAGGTCAAAAAACACTGTCTGGTCCTAACTTGGTATCTTAGCTTTAGTCACTTTCTCCACAACCAAAGGACTGAATTTTGACCAAACAGTGCTACCATTATTTTGTGAGATAAATGGATGCCTAATGAATAATAATAATAATAATAATAATAATAACAACAACAACTCTTGAACATTAAATATGTCGATATATTAGTTATTAGTCCTAACATGGTATCTCAGCTTCAATCATTTTCCCACAACCAAAGGGATGAATTTTGATCAAACATGGTTACCATTATCTTGTGAGATAAATGGATGCCTGATGAATAATAATAAATTTTTAACATTAAATGTGCCAAGGAAAAATTTTAAAAGGCAGCCATATAATAAAAATTTTCAGTATGGTAAAAATCAAAGTGAGATTTGAATATTAAAAACTTTAAATTAAAATACTGCAAAATTAAAATCCATAAATTTCACAAAAAGTTTAAATATGAAAATATTAAAACCATTTTTACATCAAACAGAATTTTTAAGTAATGTTAAGATAAGTGAATGTAGAATAATTTGAACATTTCAGATACATTTTAATATGTTTCATAGTAAAAAAAAAAAAACTAAAAAAAAAACAATGCCTAAAAAAAAAACAATGCCTAAAAAAAAAAAAATTTAAATTAAAAACTTACATATGTCAAAAAAATTATAAGAAATATTCAGACATTATCCTGTCACAACTAAAAATTTCACAAAATGAGCATTTCCAAACATTCGAAAAGATGCATTGAAATATGATTTGTTGAGGTAGTTGGATATTTTGGGCTTATATCCCTGCTCTCATCTGCAAGAACTTTGGGGGGAGGGTATTGACTTTGTTAGTTATTGGACTTTCTGTGTGCTTTTCTAGTTAAGGTAAATTTCACCGTGGCTTTTTTTTGTATCTTTTCCTTAGGTGTAGTCTGCTGATTTCCCTTTAAGTAATTTGTCCCCCCTATATATATATATATATATATATATATATATATATATATATATATATATATATATATAAATATAAAAGATAAACAAATAGGAAATGTTTATCAATTTAACATGTTTTACTTTAATTAAATTCTTGTATTTTTACTTTAATTAAACAACACAAAAGTAAAAAAAAATACCAGAATTTCTTTCTTCTTTTTCTCCATATCTCATTCTCTGAAGAAACTTTAATAAAAATGAAACATGTTAGATTGAGAAACGATTCCTATTTGTTCTTTATCATTTTATTGGCCTCCAACCTATATTTAATTTCCCCCCACTCCCTGATGAGTGAACTGACGGGTCCACCTACGAAACTGGAGTCAGGATGGTGAAGGTAATATTAATCAACTAAGTGACAAACCTTTTTTATTAATTATATATATATATATATGCACACGCACTATAAAAAAACTTGTACCAATACATATAAAAAAGAAAAACTGAGAAGTATAAGTAGTCAATTACAGATACCTCTGACGAGTGGATGGATGGATACACCTACAAAACTCTGGACTCAAGATGCTGAAGGCAACATCAATCAACTAAGTGACAAACCTTTTACTCATATTAATTATATATATACACATACAGACTATAATTCAAAAGTTTGAGGCCACACATTTTTTAAATTAGTAGTTGTTATCGATTTTAAATATGAAAAAATTATTAGGGTTAAAAAAAAAGACATATTTTTCATTAGAAATTTCATAACAAAAAGAAAGAAAAAGCATTTTATAATTAAATTAAATATATATATAACTTAAAAACTAAACTTTAAGTAAGAGAAATTACCAATCTAAAAATAGTCGCAAATTAAATTCATGAATAAAATTCAAACTGATAGAGATATCACCTTAATAATCAATTACAACTAGAAGTAAACTTATATCTTAAAATAAGATTTTTAGTATTTTAATGTAAATTCTATGAATATTTTTCTAATCAACTATTTCATATTAAATCCCCAAAATCTTTGTAATAAAGTTTTTTAAAAAAAAACTTAAGTCACTAACAAACATATAATTAAATTCCTTATAGATAATATTTATGAACTCTCAAAGTAAAGCAAAACAACAGCGTCTATTTCAGGCCTTTCATTCCAAAAAAAGTTAGTGACACTTTCTCTCATGACTTCTTTCTCTCTTTTTCTCTGTCATTTTTCTCCTCTCCCCCCCTCTATATCAATATATAACTTCCGTTAAGATTTCCTCAAACAATTTAAATTTGAGAAAATAGAAATTTTACATCTAACTCAATCATGTTTCTCCCCTCCTCACTTCCTCAATTTACATATGCTTAGTACTGCCCGTCAAAATGTGTAAATTTCTTTTCATTTTTCGTTTCAACCTTTGGAAGTAAAGTCTGATGATCCACGGTCCTTTAAAAGGGCTGTGGTGAAATAATTTATTACATGGAACCTTAAAGTGGTCTGTTTTTATTTTTATTTAAAATATATATATATATATATAGTACATGAAGAAAGAGAAATATAATAAGCAATTTTTTCAGAATATAAATTAACAAAAAGAATTAAATTTTAAACTAGTGATTACGATAATTGTGTTGCGAGTCTTTGTTCAGGCTCACCCCTGTAATAATGATCTGATCTTTGTATATTCGTATATTTGTTAAGAAAAGCAAACAAGAAAATAATCACATCCAAAAATTAAACTTCTTTCTATTAATCATCTGAGAGACCTTTCTCTGCCTTCCATCTGCATGGCTGATGCTAACCTCCAGAATAGTGACTTATTGCGTATTCTCAGGCTCACATTCTCTGCTGATATGAAATTGAAAAACTATATTGAATCCATTGCTAAGTCAGCTGCTAAGAAAGTCAGTTCCCTATGTAGGGTGAGACAATTTTTCTCTCCAGAATCTATCTTACATATCTATAAGTCTACCATTCATTATCATTACCATACCATTGCTTAGAATATTGCTGGCACATATAGTCCAGTGCCCTAGCTATTTACCTTGAGCTCCTTGATAAGATCCCAAGAATCTACATTATTGGTCCTGATCTGACAGCTCAGCTCCAATCACTTTCTCACTGCCGTAAAGTTACCTCTCTATGTCTTTTCTATAAATACTTTCATGGTAATTGTTAGGATGAGATCTTCACTATGGTACCTAGAGTTTTTGAATTTAAGCGCAGTACTAGACTGGTGTCAAGATCTCATCAATTTACTATTGAGCTGGTTAGATGTAGCTGTAAGTTCTATGTTAACAGTTTCTTCTCTCGCACTTCTCACACGTGGAACTCCTTTCTAGCCTCGTGCTTTCTAGCCAAATTTAATCTGCAAAAATTTAAATGCAATGTCAATCACTATCTACTGTCCTCCTGATTACTCTCTTCTCTTTCTGGTCATTATTAATGTTTATGTTCCTAATTCCTCCACATCCTGTAACCCCTTGTGTTTTAGTGGCATTACTGCTTTGCATGGGGTGATATCGATTAAGAAAAGAAAAAAAAAGGAAAGCAGAAACAGAATGATTACTAAGTGTTGCATAAAATAATGATACTTTTAGTTTTATCTGTCTTATGTTTTAATTTGATTGATTCATTTTTTACGGTTTATCAACCCATTGCAGGTTATTTAAAGCCAGAAAATATTTTTAGATTATAAAGTTTCTTTTTTTGAAATAGTAATAGTTTAGTGATACAAGGCTTACTAATTAACCTATAGCTCATGTGGGTGAAGCAGTACTAATCAGAATTTAATAAACAAACAAGAAATTTAAAATAAATTGGGGGATCAATTCTATATTATAATCAATATATAAACTGATCCCTCACTTTGTGGGCATGCTAGTTTCTATAAATTTATATTCCAGAGTATGTAAATAAATCTAAAAGACATGTTTGTGTAGCTAATCAATTTTATATTAATTCATTGATTCATTTTCTATGGTTTATCAATCTTTACAGGTTATTTAAAGCTAGAAAATAGTTTTAGATTCTAAGAATTTTTGGCAAACATGGACAAATGTGCCTGCAAAAAAACATATCAAAAGGATGTTTTTTTTCCCATGACACTGCTTTTTAACATCAATATTTAATATTTTAAAAAGTGATGATTAGAATTTGAATAAAATATGATGAAAGTGAATTTATATACTTTCTTTGTTACTGAGAATTCAAAAATATTAAATACTATTTATATTTGTCTATATTTCTGAGTTGAGGAATTATAACTATTTACATTGTTTGGACTTTTGCCCTCATCTTTACTGTCAACATTCAAAACATTTTGGCCATTGTATACTCCAGCCTTCTTCAGGTGATATTTGTTGGAATTTCAAACCAAACCCTTTATTTAGTCCACAGGGATAGAGTGTTCTAATTCTATGTACTATGCCTTTGGATATATCAGTTTTAGTTAATTGGCCATGATAACTCTCCAAGAATTTGTTCTTTCTGCTGAAGCCAGGGATGGAACTCATAACTCTTTGAGTTAAGTCACTTTCTGGATCAATCAAGCAATGTTTTTATCCACCAGGCTATATGAACTTGGGAGCACTAATGAGTGAATTTTTGGGACTTCTAGTGGATGAGAGAATGCACCAATTTCTTAGGGGAGATAACTCCAAGTATTTTAAATGTTATTTACAGAGCTTCACTTGAAATGGCTTATGCTGAATGGCTGCCAATGGTGGTTTGTAAGTGAGTGTTTAATAATACTCAAAACTAAACGTGTAATCATGAAATATAAACTGTTGTCCTCAAAGTAAACAGATTTATTTCCCCACATTTGCTGCACTCGTACAAAAAGTCCAATTTAGACGTTAAAGATTTTAAAAAGTTAAACTTTTCTTCTAAGATGCAATCTGTGTAATAGTTTTAAATGCAGCCAGAATACTTGAAAGAGAAAAAAAAAATTAAACAAACAATATCAATTTTCTCAGGAAAAAAAGGCCAGAAATGGAAAAAGGAAAGAAAAAAAAAGAAGACACAATGTGAAAACCTAATTTTAAACATTTGATGAATAAATAGAGGCTGGCAGAGCTGACAGCTGGTGGGCTGTAACCCAAATGATGGGGTTGGAGAGATTTAAGGGCTGGCTGGGTAAAAATCTTAAGTGAATGATGAAAGATTGGTTAGAATAAAAATGAATAGGGGGGGGGGATTATTTCTACTTGACCAACTTCCACAAAGTAGGCCTTGAATTGGATCAATCTTCACTTTACTCAGTATTATGAGCAGTGTGGGGTCAAATACTGAAGTCAAGACAACTCTTGTTTAGATTTAAGGATGATAATGTATGAATGTAAGTATATGCATACATATTCAAAGAATAATAAAAAATTAATTATAATCACAACCTCCTATAATTAATACCATAATACTTAAGATACCACCAAATCAAATAAGAAAAATGAAATAATGTGCAAGTGAAGACATACAAATATTTACCTTGCAATTTAAACATTAATAAAAAAAAAATTAAAAAATTAAAAAAAAGAATTATTTAAGTAAAAAAAAATTAAATATACCTACATCTTCCAAACTAAAGAAAACCTAGCTATGATGTAAATCATAGATTGAGTACTATAGCCTTGGGTGGCAACCAGTCTAGGATAAGGATAACTGTGAATTCAAAACTTCCAACTATAGTTTATATAGGACAATTCAAATGAACATTTTTCAGATGGATAATTATTTTACAGCATGACAATACATGTCCTCATGTTACAAATGTGACACAGCAAATGATAATGAACCAGAAAGAGAATATTCTGTGTATTATTTTTCAAAATTCCTTGTCTGCTCAATGGTTCTTTTAAAATCTGAATTGTCCTATATAACCTGCAATTTTTATATTCAAAGTTTGATGGTTTCAACCTTTGGTTTTCATGGCGGGTTTAAACCGTTTTTCATAATTATTTCATTTTCAGACGAAGATGCATTTTTCTTTTTAATGAGTTGATCTGATTCTAGATAAAGGATACGATTTTAATTCTGGAATTGACCAATTCCTTCAATTTTACAAATGTATAAATAAATTTTTATTATATGTAATATCATTCCCTTGCCTCTAAAAAAAGCTTGAACCTCTAAACAGAACAATTACAGTAAAAGGTAAACAATTACTAGAATATCGAGACACTGCAAGTAGTCTCCTTATAAGAGAGCTTGTGAAAATTGGAATTACCAGAGTATCTAGGTATTGCAAGTATTCTCCTTATAAAGGTGCAAATGGGGAAAGAACTGAGGAACTTTCTCCCATTCAAGAATCTAAAAATGCTAAAAAGAAAACATTGATAGTAAAAAAGATATAAGATTAAAATAAAGCCTGGGGAATGAATAGAAAAGACAGTCATAAAATAGGCAAAGTCTCCACATTGGTAAATTAAATAAATAAATAAAAATGGCAGCTGTGAGAGATTAGAAAGAAAAGTAGGGGTCAACTGAAATAAATCAAATGCCAGAAGAACCCACATGGTTAAAAGGATGGATTAAGAAATAGTAAATAGTGATTTTTCAACAGGTTAGTGAATTTGGGGTTATGGTAGCTTACCAATTTCTCAATGCCTCATACTAAATTCATAAAAACTGGAACAATGGTAAATCTACAATCAAGTAAAAATATGTTGATTCAAATTAAAATTCAGACGATCCTTAGATCATAAATTCTCATTGTCTAAGTCAAAATAAATTTGAGTGAAAGAATATTATTCACTTGACGATTAATGCAAAAGTTCCTGGCATCATTTTCTGTATGTTAGGGAAATCTTAGAATATCATATTGAACTCTCAACTGCTTGTGGAGTCAGCCATTTCTAACATATTTACAAGCATCGACCAGAACCCTGAGACCTGACCACTAACCCTGGATATTATGGATATAAAGTTCACTATTTCAGATGAATCTGTTGAACAGAACAAATCAGTAGCAATAAATGGCCGGTACAAAGTTGCTCATATGAACAGATTTATTCTACTTGCATGTTAAACTATTTTTATTACTTTAAACGTTATTTTTAGTGGATACCTGTATTTGAATAGATGCTTTATTTATTTTAAACAGTATTTATTTTGTCTACCAGCCTGTGCACTTGAGAAAACTTAATAAAAAAGATGAGTACAGAAACTTGTAGATGAAATAAATACTATTTAAAATAAAGGAAGTAGTTTCTCTTCCTTTGCTAAGCTCCACCCCTCATTCCACCATCCATTCACACAACCTTGTCATATAGGTGGCCCTCTGGCTTCCCTTATCTCTCTTGTGTTCAATAGGCCCCATGAGGGTTAGGTTTTCCAAGCCCTCTGGTTTGAATGACACATTGGAAGAGAAAAAACATTTTTCTGATGAATAATTATTTTACAGCATGACAATACATGTCCTCATGTTATAAATGTGATGCAGCAAATGATAATGAACCAAAAAGAGAAAGTTCTTTCACATGTTGTGTATTCTTTTTCAAAACCGACTGTCTGCTCAATGGTTCTACTGAAATATGAATTGTCCTTTTACGATGGAATTTCCAACTTAGTTGAAATATTATGTAAAGAGAGAAAGTGAAAGGAAAATACTTTGACTGAATAATGACACACACACACATATATATATATATATATATATATATATATATATATATATATATATATATATGCATAGCTGTATTTTTCTTTTGTTGAGGAAAGACCAAGGTTTAATCATGCACAAAGCAAGGTGGGTCCACCTTACAGAGGATTTGTCATTATGATTTGGGGTAAGGTTTTACAAGGCTGAATGCTCTTCCTGACACCCTACTAACACACTCATGGTAGTAAACTGAGTGTTTTTATCGAGACACCATCTCTAGGAAGGTTACCATTCAAGGCTTGAGACCCCATCCTAGCCTTACTGATTGATTCATTGTCTACGGCTTATCAACCCTCTGTAGGTTATTTAAAGACAGAAAATATTTTTAGATTGCAAGATATTTTTTTTGAGATAATAATGGTTTAGTAATACAAATCTTACCCATAGTGAAGAGGAAAAAGTTGGTTTCATGCCTTTCCCATTTTTACGTGTTGGTGAATATAATGAACGCAATGGGGATTGGAACTCGGCTCTCCAATTAACAATTCTGAGCTATTATCCATTACACCACACACATATCCAAGCTTACAGCACCTGGCATTCCCAAGCAGTCACTCACTGACTAGGTGTGATGTTGTTTAATTTCAGTGATCATATGAGAACTGATGTTTCCCGTGTTTTGGCTGTAAGCCACATAGCTTGCTGATACCCCCTGACAAGTGGTGGCAATGATTGCTGGGTCAATATCTGAAACTCTGGAGTCAGGATGCTGAAGGTAACTCCACCAGCTAAGTGACAAACTTTATATTTGTATTAATTTTCTTTCAGAAACCTTTCAAATATCTTTCATTAAAACAACAGACAAGGAAGATTTAATTAATTTTTTATTAAGTTTTTCCAGCATCCTTACATTTTTTTTGTTTTGTAGAAGTAAGCGAATACAAAATTTTTTACATAATTTTCATCGTCTCAAGCACTTTCAGCTACTTACACATGCACGTCAACCATTGGCCCCTACAAGAAGATCATCCACCTTTTGACAGGTCTTGTTTTTCGTCCTGCAAGGTGACCTGCCATTCTCGTCACAAGCAAATAAGTTAGTGGGGGAGTTGGTTTATATGCCAACCACCCATGCATGCGGCAGGCTGTACTGGGTTACATGTTACCAGTAGCAAGCTTAAGCCTGAACTGACTGTCCAATAAAAGATTTTGTCAGAAAATGCTGAAAACTTTTGCAACATATCTAATACGGTAGAATATACAATTTATCTTGATTTTTTAATTTCATGGCTAAAAAAAAAAAAACAATGAAATTGCTGGTTTTAATTTTAAAAATGTAAAAAAAATTTGCACACAAAAAATGTAATTGTAGACATAGCTAAGTACAAAAACATTTTTATATTGGTGATTTTATATACATTTTGAAATTTTATGTAGGTAATAATCTATTCTTTCTACTGAAGTTTAATATAATACAAACTTTTATTGAGATTAATAAGCAGTTCTAAAGAAAATATAAACAAATGTATTTTAATGATTCTTTTCACAATATAACTGATGAATAGATTTATTTTTAAACAAGTGATCAATGAAAAAAAAAATTCAGATATATTTGAATTTCTATGAGAAAATTTCTTTTTTAAATAGCTGAAATGAACAACAGATATTCTCCTCACCCCTACATAAAAAAATTAATTTTTTTGTAAATTTTGAAAGTCTTTAATTTTTTTTTAATCATTTCTCTCTAAAGCAAAGTGATTATACCACTGAGACGCAAGCGGTTACTGGGAGTGAAAAAGAATGAAAAAAAAAAAAAAAAAAAAAAAAACTTGAAAAAGAACAATAAAAGAACAGGTTCCGGGGAGACGGCAATATAGCAATTTATGTTTTATTTAAACTTTTGAAGATCATAGGTGACAGGAATGCAAGAAGCCAGAAGAGAATTCCACAAGTGAGAAGTGCGAGAAAAGAAATTATTAGAATAGAACTTACAGTTACAACTATTTCAACAATAAAATGATGAGACCATATATTCGCCGTTGACTCTTATAAGAAATTCAACCCCCTTTTGACAGGTCATGTTTTTATCCTGTGGAGTGACATACTACTCCCCTCACCAGCAGAAAAGCTAATTGGGGAGCTGGTTTAGATGCCAACGACCTGTCAATGCAGCAGGTTGTACTGGGTTACATTTTACCAGGAGCAGGCCTAAACATGACCTGACACAAAATCAAATCAGAAAAATTTATTTAATAAATATGTCAACTCATTATGTTCTGAAAAGCTTAAAATATTTTAAAATGCCTATGTTCAGGATCATCTATTAAAGGGTTAAATAAATGTATTTATTTGACAGATCAACTTTCAATTTCTTAACTGAGAAGACAACTGAAAAGATAAATGAAATTGAAAAATAAGAGGTGAGTAGTTAGTTTTAAGTTTTATCTTATTAGTACGTCATCAAATCTATGACTCAACCAATCAGGTGCATTTTTTTTTTTTTTCGTTTTTTTTGTTTAACCGAGTTGAACAGTACAGAAGAATGAAAGAATTAGGTGTATCAAAAAAGAAAAGAAAAATCAATTTCCTTATTCCAAAATGGCACAGGTATTTTAATATAAATAGATCGGGGGGGGGGGGGAGTAAAAACCATTTTCTTTTCATGTCTAAAATAAGCATCAAGACTAAAAGTATTTAATAGGCACAGCAGCATGAGATAATGGTTAATGACGGTAGTCAGAGTAGTGAGTTTAATCATCATTTAGTGCTCTATAGAAAAATTTGACACAAAAGCTGACATGTCATAAAATCAGCCAACCTAACCTAACTTTAAATGGTAACAATAAAAGTCAGGTCTAATATCACCATCATTTCTAACCCTACTTCTACAATAGTCTCTTCTACTCTTGGATGTCTTGGCATGGATTAATGGTTAACAAGACTAGTTGGGTTGACCATTACTACTGATTAGTGAGTTTGATCCTCAGTGGGCCACCCTATGCAAAAATTCAATTTTAAATAACCCAACAAATGTTGAACATGTCATAAAAATCAACAAAACTAACCTAACCTTCAATAATAACAATAAAAGACATGACTAATATCACCATCATCATTACCTCCAACACCACCATCACTACTACTACTACTTTTTTCTCTTTCTTTAAATAAGAGTCGTCTTGGTGGGGTAATAGTTAATGAGGCTAGTCTGATTCTTTGAATTTCACATTTTCTTTCAGGAATTATCCTCAAAATTTTCTCTACACAAAATGCTCCTGGTAGAATAAAAATTTCTATTGGGGTTTTGTTTCACTCTCTTGTTTGTTTATTTTCTCAACTAATTAAACACTTTGTAGTTTATGTTCATCAACACATGGAAGCCGTATCAACTTTAAATGAAGACCCTTAACCTAATAACAACAAATCCAACAAGAATTGACAGCTTGGTAAAATCAACCAACCTATGCTAAAAATGCTTTTAAAAGTGAAAAGAAAGGAAATATAATCAACAAATTATTGTTGAGTATATGTAATAAAGGCAAGAGATAGCATTTAGAACACTTCAATAGAGAATATGAAAGGTAAAAGATTGATTTTATTTGTAGATCTGTAAAAACTTTGTTTCATTTATATTAATCTTAAGCCAGCACAGGTAGTAAATTTCCCCAAAACATTTGGCACAACTAAAATAGACTGAACCACTCGTAAAAAATAAGGAAAAATTTTCTGGGGAGTGGGGGTGGAAATATTTTGTAGGTTAACATTACTTAAACCTTCCAGCCACAACACTGTTTAGAATTAAAAAATATTAATTTTTTTTTTTATCGATCTAGAAGTGGGAGTCCAATTCATAAATATCGATACCGTGTCAAATTGATCCCTGATTTTTACAGAGTTATTAGCATCTTCTTTTATTTACAAATATGGTACCTTGAAAATGTGATAACATCATTGATATCTGCATGTTTTTTATACTTTTCCTAATTTATATAAAGTTTTGTCCTTTAATTAAAAATGTATACATCTGTTCATGTTTAAACAAGTATCTTTATAAAAAGATGTAAAAACAAATATATTGCCAAATAATTGCTTGTTTAAAACATTTTCTTAAAATAAAACATATCTATTTATTCTTTATTTCAAAGGAATCTTTTTTCTAAAATGAAAAAACGTCAATGGCATAAGCACAATTTCAAACTTGACATTTTTAAACAAACAGCTAAGTTTCTATAACTTTGTAAAAAGGGAGGGATCGATTTTACACTGTATAAACAGGACCTCCCTTCTGAATTTCCTGGGAAATCAACATTTCTCGATTCTGACAATTGTTGCAGCTTAAAGAAGGTCTGAATAATGATAATTTATTAAAATGATTTCCTCAAAATGTCAATGCAGCAGGTTGTACTGGGTTACATTTTACCAGGAGCAGGCCTAAACATGACCTGACACAAAATCAAATCAGAAAAATTTATTTAGTAAATATGTCAACTCATTATGTTCTGAAAAGCTTAAAATATTTTTAAATGCCTATGTTCAGGATCATCTATTAAAGGGTTAAATAAATGTATCTATTTGACAGATCAACTTTCAATTTCTTAACTGAGAAGACAACTGAAAAGATAAATGAAATTGAAAAATAAGAGGTGAGTAGTTAGTTTTAAGTTTTATCTTATTAGTACGTCATCAAATCTATGACTCAACCAATCAGGTGCATTTTTTTTTTTTCGTTTTTTTTTGTTTAACTGAGTTGAACAGTACAGAAGAAAGAAAGAATTAGGTGTATCAAAAAAATTAAAAATAAATCAATTTCCTTATTCCAAAACGGCACAGGTATTTTAATATAGATCGGGGGGGGGGGTACAAAAAAAGTAAAAACCATTTTCTTAAAATAAAACATATCTATTTATTCTTTATTTCAAAGGAATCTTTTTTCTAAAATAAAAATCGTCAATGGCATAAGCACAATTTTAAACTTGACATTTTTAAACAAACAGCTAAGTTTCTATAACTTTGTAAAAAGGGAGGCATCGATTTTACACTATATAAACAGGACCTCCCTTCTGAATTTCCTGAGAAATCAACATTTCTCGATTCTGACAATTGTTGCAGCTTAAATAAGGTCTGAATAATGATAATTTATTAAAATTATTTCCTCGAAATTTCTTGATATATATTTTACGAGTGGACCAGTCTATTTTAGTAGTCCCACACTGGGACCAGTTTCTTTAAGTAGTGTCTGTATTATTTATATTGATTTTAAGCTAGCACAGGTAGCCAAGTCGATTTATGAGATGGTGTAAGAAATAGAAAGCACAATGTAATAGACACCTTTATCAGAAAGAGAGAAAAGATGTGAAAGTAAGATGCTGAGTAGAGAATATGTTGTAACTATCAAATTGAAGAGAAAGCCTTGAAATGTCTGTAGTCATATAAGGCCACAAGATTCTGTTTGATGTGAAATCATCTTAGAGTGGAACCAGATGAATAGGAAAGAACATCTCTAATCAACTACATATGTTAAGGTCTGCATCAACAGAAAGGTAGAAGACTGAGAATTTATGAGATACAAGTAGAAACTAGTGTCGCCATGACAACCAGTTTTGAACCCAGCAGCAGCAGCAGCAGCCACAAGAAAACAGGTTAGAAAAGTTAAGGGAAGGAAGTGAAGGGGAGTGAAGCATGGAGGTTGGGAAGTCCTAGACTGGAGTTACCAAGATTGGAAATTAACTCCAAAAATAAGTAAATAAATTTTCTGCCCAGATGGAAGTAATTTGCCAGGCTCTTGACAATATGTGTGTGTGTGTGTGTGTGTGTGTGTGTGTGTGTGTGTGTGTGTGTGTGTGTGTCGGGGACACACACACACACACACATAATGCGGATTAAACTGTGGAACATCCCATTTTAGATCAATCTCTTGTAGGAATAAAAGAAATATCATTGCTTTGTGGAAACAGAAGCAGAACCATAATATTCCATTTCCACAGAAGTCAAATTATCAGCATGACTGTCTGAAGCAAGATTTGTTGCAGACTTTTACATTACTGATGTCCTCTGAGATATATAAAAATTGAAAGGTTTCCCCTCCCTCCAATGGTATATCTCTTCACGACATAAGTTATCAAGGCTCTCAACAGCTTCTTTTTCTTTAATAATCTGTAAACTGTTCTTGGAAAATGGTAGTGGTGTTGTTTCCCATTACTGTCTCTAGGGTTCAGAATTGACTAGTTATCCTACCAAGGCTATAGACTATAGATTACTGTAGTTATTTACCCAGAGTTGAAAGAAAAGATACAACAAATACCTATAAGTACCCTAGGACACATGGCCAAGTGGATAAAAGCATTGGTTGAAGTCACTTGACCCAAGAGTTGTGAGTTCAATACCTGGTCACATCAGATGGAGCAAAAACTTGTAGACGTGAGTTACTAAATGAAATTAACTGAAACTGAGATATCCAGTAAAGTTATGGCACATAGAATTAGAACCATCTACCGCTGTAGACTAAATAAAGGGTTTGGTTTGAAATTCCAATGTATATCACCTGATGACGACTGGAATAGTTATGTGCCATGTGTGATACACACGTAGGCGATCATGTATCTTTCAGTACATCACTGACAAGGCAAATTTTTCCCCCACAGTAGGATGCCATTTCTTTCTACAGTAGACCAGTTGCCATCCAAGGCTATAGAACCCGGTCTGTCCTGCTATTTACCCATAGCTGGGAGAAGAGGATTTATCCCTTTCCCAAGAGTATTAGCATGTAAGTGAATATCAGTCAGTTATGTGCCATGTGTGATACACACGTAGGCGATCATGTATCTTTCAATACATGACTGACGAGGCAGATTTTTTCCCCGCAGTAGGTTGCCATTTCTTTCTGTGGTAGACCAGTTGCCATCCAAGGCGGTAGAACCCAGTTGGTCCTGCTATTCACCCACATGTGTGGGGGGGGGGGAGAAGGGGATCCATACCTTTCCTAGGGGTATTAGCATGTAACTGAATGTAATGGATTCAACCAGAATCCATCCAGTCATCTACATAGGATCAGTGTAGTATCTGTACCCTGTCTCACTTCATATTTTCTCTGTGACCAAAAGTAATCAGCTTCATTTTTTAAATTTACTTTTCATATTAATATATATTAAACACTCCAGACTACAAATATATTTCTTATTCTATAAAATTTAATAGGAGGTCCAGTTTGTGATGCAATTTCATTGTAAATTGATCCCTCTATGGCAGTTAAAACAAAATATGTTCATACCAGGTTATTTCTTAAAAGTGTAACATAAAATTTAATTTTTTTTTAAATTTCTAATCCAGTTCTTTTTATATAAATATATATACTTTTTAAAATTGAGTTCACTCCAAACAAGGCAGTAAAGTCACTAAGACACCAAGGGTTACTGGGTGTGGACGAATTAGAAAACAGAAACATTACTCAGGAGCAAGAACAAAAAATAATTGCTGTGGGTGCAGTTGTAAAATAGTCAAAAAGTAAAAAAGTAATCAGCCTTATTTTTCAATTTTTTTTTTTTTTTTGGGGGGGGGGGTCATATTAATATATATTAAGCACTCCAGACTACAAATATATTCTTTTTACTTTATAAAATTAAATAGAAGATCCAGTTTGCTATGCTGTTTCATTGTAAATTACCCCCTCTATGGAAGCTAAACAAAATATGTTCACACCTGGTTATTTCTTAAAATTGTAACTAAAAATTTTATATTTTTTTTAAATTCATAATGCAGAATTATTTTTTCATATATATATATATATATATATATATATATATATATATATATATATGAAGAAATATAGTTTTAAGGTGTGCTATATTTATGGGATAAAGTGCTCAATATCAGAGATAGAGTGTATGTAAATATAAATATAAAAGTGAACATTGAAGTCAACACTCAGGCAGCCTGACGATTGCATCTAGCATGAAACAGCCTGTCGCCTCTGAGAGTTGACGTCAATGTTCACTTATATATATATATATATATAGAGAGAGAGAGAGAGAGAGAGAGGAAATTAAATCCGACATTGTTATTTTTAATTTTATTTAAAGAACATTTTTTGATAGATACTCATATTCGAGTAGAAGCTCTGTTTTTGATTTAACAGTATTTTTTATCCAACTACATCTACGGTCCTGAATAATCAAGAAATTTTTTTCTGACAAGATTTCTCGAATATTCAGGCCAGTAGATGTAGTTGGATAAAAAATACTGTTAAATCAAAAACAGAGCTTCTACTCAAATATGAGTATCCATCAAAAATGACATTTAAACAAAAATTAAAAATAACACACACACACATTTTTTAATTGAGTTCACCACAAGCCAGGCAGTAAATGTACTAAGACACATGGAATTACTCAGTGTGAAAGAATTACAAACCAGAAACATTGCTAATGAGCGAGTACAACTCAAGAGTAATCAGGAGGACAGTAGATAGCGATTGATATTGAATTTAAATTTTTGCAGATTAAAGTTGACAGGAAAGCATGGAGCCAACTATCAATTAAGTCCTACAGATTATGAATTTCATATTTTTTACAATTTTAATAAATCATGTAGTATGAGCTTATTTTGTTTTGACTTCCATAGGGGAATGAAATTTTCAATAAATTTACATAGCAAACTGAACCCTCCAATTAACTTCTAATAATTTAATAAAACAAAAAAAACTGTTTGCTCTTCCTGATTTGGAATGGTTAATCTATAGTAACATATAAAAAAAATGATAAAAAATGATTATTTCTGGTCACAATGCCTACTGTACAACCATACACCATTATGCTAACCACATAACTGAAGGTTTTTTTTACATTAACTTAAAACCTTGTAAAGTGACTCATTTAATTCAGGTCACTTAAAACATTTCTTAACTTTGATAATTAAGAAGGGACTTAAGTTTTTTCTACAAGAACATTATTTTGTTAGAGTTGTACAAAATAAAGATTAATATGATTTCCTGGCATTTTGTCATTGAAAATAAATCATTTTCATTTGCAGTGAGAAATGTCAGAGAAAATATTGTCCATCTGTCACTTTTCAAGTGGCCAGCTGAGAAAAAGAACGTCCATTCTAGCTTAGATGGGTAACAACAATTTCTATAGAGACACACAGAAGTAATCCAAATAGTGAAGAAAAAAAAAGAAAAGAAAAGAAAAAAGACAAAAAAAGGCCATATCCTGCATGAAGACAACAGAAAAACGAATTCAGTAAAATAAAAGTTTAAAAAGTGAAAAACACGTCCTTGTCTTATGCAAGCAAGGGTGCATCTTTTCACCAGATTTAAAATCTACCTAAACAACTATATTTCTAACATCTCCTGAACTCTAAAATTTTAGTTACTATTTATCTATTTTTTATTTGTTTGTTTTTTCTCTTTCGATGGGAGCAGATAGGTTTGCCTATCATCCAGTTCACACACCTACGTGGTCTTTTGAAAAGCAGGGGTGTCCAAACTTTTTTCAAAGAGGGCCAGATTTGGTGAGGTGAATATGCGTGAAGGCCAACCACTCTGCTTGGCATTCTTTGAACCATTAAAATTAAATGCAAATGAACTATCATATGAAAATTTTATAGCAAATAGCATATTTTCATTTCTTCATATAGATGACAAATTTAAACATGTCTTATCAAAATCACTCAGCCTGTTGTATCTGAAGCCCATATAAGATGAAGTAAAATATGTCTAAGAAAAAAAAACTTTGAGGAAGCTAATATATATCTTTGGTTAATCTTAAACATTACATATTATTGGTAATTAATGTTGCCTGTCAACTTTTCAGTTAAAAACATAAGAAAAGGTACATAACACCAACATTCATCTCATTAAGAAGTAAAAAACAAAGTAAAAACAAGTCAAAGTGTCCAAATATATTTATAACTGATTTTGACCAACACAAAATAAATTTAATTCACTAAGATTTCAGAATTTATTCATCTCCAATGACCAAAACAACTTACCTGCATTAATGTGAATGGTGATACTGAAATCTGGACTGCTGTATATAGGCCAGGTCTAGTTCAAAGCTAGTGATTTTAGAAATTGGCTGGAAAAGGCCAAAGTCAGAGTCACACAGTACTGCTGCTATATTTTAGTAAAAAGATGAAACTGCATTTCTTACGTGTGTACTTTACATACTCTGATTGACAATACTGGCAGGCCGTTAAGTGATACATTCTATGACAGAGGATGAGGGCTACATGAAATTTGACCACAGGCCGTAATTTGTACAACAATACCCCACCCACCCTGGGCTGGACTATGGACATGCTTGGTGTAGAGGTTTATACTTTGTTTCCTGTTTAGGATTAGGCTTCCAGTTCTTTCTAAAGTCTCATTCTTTTTCACTACCAGTAGCCCCTTGCATCTTAGTGGCTTTATTACCTTGCTTTGGATGGATTAAAAAAGGGGGGGTCACCTTATTTAACCTTTACAATGAAAAAAAAAAAAAAACCTGAAATTCTACCAAAATTCATTATTTGCTGCCACAATCTTAACATTAGATATGCAGATGAGTCTTGATAGGTGACAGAATTTTTGTTAAATACAGTTCATTTTTAGTACTTATAATCAGTCATCATCTGATAGAAAAAAGAATGGATAAACCAGAAAAACTGTTTCATACTTTTGCTTTTTTAAATGTAACAATGAAAGTAAAACAAATCTGTGGTAGAGCCATGATTCGCTTTGTCTATTCAGGATGTAGGGGATCATGGCTCTCCACAGATTCCTTTTCTTTATTATTGATGAATTGCTCTGCATTCTTGGGAAAGAGAGTGGAGTGGTTTCCTGTTGCTTTCTCAACAGTTTGGAAATCAGAATATTCCTTCTCTTAAAAGGCTAGAGAGTCCAGTCTACCCTACTATTTAACTAATATCCAAGTGGAGAAGAGATGGATTCATTAGTTTTCTCAACGGCATGTATGTGAAAGTGAATGCAACAGCCAAGCCTTGAATTTTAACAATTCCACTTTCCACACCAATAGCCATTGCCCTACCCATATACTCCGGCAATTACACTACAGACAGGATGGGAAAATGGTATATAAATTTAAGAAAAAAAAACTGATAAAGTGGAAAATATTTTTGTGTGATGCATTTCATCCTTTTAGTTCGATGAAGTCTTAAAGGACGAAATGCATCATGCAAAAACTTAACATTTTATTATGACAATATAACTCATATACTTTAGTTCAGTTGTAGACAAAGATAAGCAATATTAAAGTTCCAAGTTTCCACCACCAAATAGTGCAGATTATATGAATCAATAATCTGGACATTGTGAGTTCAATCCCTACACTGGATAAAACAAAAAGACATGCATTATAAAATATGATAGAATTAACAAGATATCTTTTAGTATGGACAGTGCAATGAGAACAATCTAACCCCATGTATTGAATAAAGGGTTTAGTTTTCAAGTTCAATCAATTACAACAGGCCACCAGAGAGTACACTGGTAGAAAAATTTGAGAGAATAATAACCAAGATGAGGATACTAGTCTCAGAACAATTAGTGTTATTTTGCTTTAAAGTGGGAAGGTCTACCTGTTTAAAGAAAGTACTCATGTGAAGAAAAAGAAAAAAAAAAGCAAACAATTATTTATGCATAAGTCAGCACTTCTGTTTCAGATATGAGTATCTGTGTGCTTTGCTCAGCCAGCATGTAGTACCTGAGCACTTTGCTTAAATTAGTCTTTGCAAGTGAATTTTACCATGCTGTCCAAGCAGAAGAATGCTGGCTTAGTAGATATGTCACTTGTCTGCTGACCTCAATGTTGGACAATGGATTCTTAATCTTATATAGATTTCCTTGCATGACAGAAGTTACAGACAGAAAAACAAAGAAATGTATAAAAGAAAAAACAAAAACAAAAAAACAACTAAAAACCTGTTCATTACTATATGCCTAGTAATTACTTATAAAAATTGATAGGATTATTTTAGATATACACTTCTGCCTAAAAGCAGAGAATCCATGGGTTTTGCCCAGGATCAAAGTGCACCCCATGGATCCCTGTCTAAGATCAGAGTAGTATCTGTGCACATTGTGAAAAGTGTTACACACACAGCATCAAGTGGTTATCTAATCCTTTTCAGACAACAATATGTGGGGCAAATTAAGGGAGCAGGAAGAGAAAGGTGCTGAAGGGGAGGAAGGAAAGAGGTGCTGAAGGGGAGGAAGGAAAGAGGTGCTGAAGGGGGGTGCTGAAGGGGGGGAAGCTGAAGGGGGGAAGGAAAGAAGTGCTGAAGGGGGGAAGGAAAGAGGTGCTGAAGGGGGAAAGGAGAGAGGGGGAGGAGAAAGGTGCGAAGGGGGAGGAGAAAGGTGCGAAGGAGTAATGTAGAGAAGAGAAAAAATAATGTAATGTAGTGTAATGTAGAGAAGAGAAAAAAATGAAAAGTGAGTGAAAGGAAATGAGTACAGGATAGAAATGAAAAGAAAAAGACTGGATTACTATCTTGAGTTTTATTACTCCTTTACCCCTTTGATTTTTTAAAAGTTGGTGAAGCTTAGATTTATTTAATTATTTTTAATTTGAAGCGCAATCCATACCTTACATAGGAAAAGTAAGTAAACACTATGGTATTAATAGATAAATTATTAAACATCGACAACAAGATAAAATTGCATGTTGTAAAGAAGAGAACAAAGTTCTGAAGGTTCAATCTGAAGCAATCTGCAAACTGTTCAGGTTCTCCTTAACAAGAAATGATCATCTTCCTCCTTAAGAAAGGGGAAAAAAAAAGTTCCTACTCGTAGATCCAAGCAAGCACTTGCAGATTCACAAGATTCCTTTTGACATTGGTTCCTGAAGAATCCTTCCCATTTAGATTTTGGTCTGTTTGATGATGGTAATGGAATTGGTCATGCACTCTTTCACCAACCAATGAAGACATAAAAAAAGAATAACGCAAAAAAAAAAAAAGAAAACTTAAAAGACAAATAAAATCCGGTTCTTTGCATAGATTGTTCACTCAGATGCTGAACACAGGAAATCCTCAACATTCAGAGTCAGACCATCTGGAAAATAGTTCCATCCTTTTTATCATACCAGGTGAAAATTTAATCAGTAGTGGGTATATGAGTGTGGGTACTGTGGCTCATCTGATAAAGCCACTGGTTGTTAAAACAGTTAGCTCAGATCTGAGTTAAGAAACAAGTGCATTAGTTTCGGGCAATTTTTTTTCTATGTATCTTTTTAATCTTTTTCTATTTGTGTATTTCATAAAGCCTAATAGATTTATCTGTTGCTATTTCTAGAGTTATTAAGTATTCTATTGCAAAGTTTAACAGGACCTGCTATAAAGCTAATTTTTCATACTGTCAAAAACAGTTTCCGCATAGATATAAATGTTTTGTGCTAGATACCCATCCTCAATGGCTATCAAAATCCATAGACTAAAGATAAAAATATTCATGCAGCAAATACTTAATTTCCCTTCCTTGTCAATGCACTTGATCCAGTACTTCTCCATTAACCATTTAGATCAAACACTCTACAGGGAAAATTCCTGATCACACTTTACATAATAATTGCATCAGTCTATGAAATTATGGATCCACTCTTATAGCTCGATTAGAAATGGATAAAGTTTAAGGAATATATATAAAAGATCAAAGAGTATATATAAAAGATCAGTAAAAATAACTCCATTAAGTATTTTGTCATATAGCCAGCTACATACATATATACTCTCAAACAAAACAACATTCATGAGACTAAAGCATTTATAGCCATGATTTTGATCTGAAAATTTCCCTGTATAATAGGGGTGTCAAACATACAGGCCATGGGCCAAATCTGGTCTACCAAGGGCTTCAATGTGTCCCTTGAAACAATTTTGAACAAACTGAAACCTAACAATGTTTTTCTCGCCTGTACTAGCTAGCATTTAAGAGATTAACCCTGCAGTTTATTCGCATTGTCTAACGTGCCAGACAGGAAACATCCGGCCAGTCAGGATACATCAAAGGTTTGTATTGCCCAAGCCGACAACAGGCCACGTGTCTACGCATATATATATATATATATATATATATATATATATATATATATATATATATATATATGAGATGATTGTGTTTAATATAATATCTTGGTATTTTGGAAACCAGCCTAATATATTACCTGTGTCAAGTATATTGTGGCATTGCTTTTAAAATTTGGTTAAATTTTCATCATGTCATTGTCAAACAAAAAAAACAAAGTTGATACAGAGTACAGAATATTCCAAGAGAAGTGGACAGATTCATATTTTTTTCACATCTGTAAATAGAAAATCTGTTTGTTTAATATGCATGTAGAAAATTTCTGTTATGAAGGAATATAACATTTGCCGGCACTATGACAGTCACCATAGCAATAAATTCAGAAATTTGCAAGGGAAAGCAAGGGCAGACAAAGTAAAAGAATTGTTGTCTGGTTTAAAGAAATAGCAGCCTATTTTCAGGCATACTGTGGAGGTTAGTGATGTAGCTGTAAAAACCAGATACCTCATTGCTAAAGAAATTGCTGGGGCATCTAAGCCATTCTTTGATGGTGAATTTGTGAATTGTTTGCTGAAAGCTACAGAAATTGTATGTCCCAAAAAACACCAGTCTTTTGCTAATATGTTAACAAGGAACACTATTTCCGATTGTATTTTAGACCTTGCAGCTGATATAAATGGCCAACTCAAGGAAAAAGTAGCATCTTTTGTGGCATTTTCATTTGCTATTGATGAGAGTACTGACATTACATTGTTCAGCTTGCAATTTTCATCCATGGAGTTGATGCAAGTTTAACAGTTACTGAAGAGTTTGTTCACTTAGTACCAATGGCAGGAATGACAAAAGCTGAAGACATCTTCGGTTCACTTGTTGGTGCATTGGATAATGTTGGAGTAGATTGCTGTCAGTGTTGCTACGGATGGTGCACCTTCAATGACTAGAAAGAAAACTGGTGTTGTAGAAAAATTGAAGGAGAAAGTGCATACTGCAAATGGAGGGCTAGGCTTCTGGACTTTCCATTGTATTATCCATAAAGAGGCATTATGCTGCAAGTCACTGAAAATAGAACATGTGATGGAAGTTGTTATTAAAACTGTTAACTTTATACGTGCCAGAGCCGTTCAACAATTGTTAATTTGACACTCTGCTTAATGATAAAGATGTTGGCCATGGTTTGCCATAGCATACTGAAGTAAGACGGCTAAGTCGGGGTATTGTACTGAAGCGGTTTTTTTTTTAACCACAAGGGGAAATTGTAAACTTCATGGAAATAAAAGGGAAGCCTGTGGTACAATTACAGTCCCCAGAATGGGTACAGGACCTTGCATTTATGGTGGATATAATAGACCATTTGAATAACCTGAATAGAATGTTGCAAGGACATAACAAAGTTGTCACACAGTACTATGAAAACATACGAGCCTTCGAGTCTAAACTTGTTTCATGGGAGATGCAGTTGTCAAACAACAATCCTGCTCATTTTCCATGTCTAAAAGATCTTTGCAATGCTGGAAGTGCTGAGGACTTGGGCCAGTACAAAGAGAAAATTTCCAGTTTGCTTCAACAATTCAAGTGGTACTTTGAAGTATTTGATGAACTGGAGACAGAATTCAAAATCTTTTGTAGTCCATTCTCTGTGACACATTCTGATGTGCTATGCAACTTGAGATAATTGTTTTGCAGTGTGACTCAAACTTAAAAGAAAAGTTTGACTGCTGGCCTCAAAATATACAAGTATCTTTTTCTAGCTATCCCAAACTGAGAGACCTAGCTGCCAAAAGTTTGTGCATGTTCAGAACTACTTGCCTATTTCAGTAAGTTTTCTCAGTAATGTGTATCAACAAAAACAAGCTCTGTTCAAGGCTAACAAACAAAAACTTAAATGACATACTGAAACTAGCTGATTCACGGGAAATCTCCCCTAATATTGATGCACTTGTCAAGGCTAAAAGGTGTCAAGTGTCTGGATCACACTAAGTTTACTAAATGGCTAATATTGTCAGAAAGTTAAAATTAAAGCTTAGCCTAGTCATAGCTTTCTGAATGTTAGAATGTTTTAAAGAATTTAGTTATTAATTAATTAATTAACTTCATTTGAAAGTATTGTATTGCATTATAACATGTTTTTTATTGAATAAAAATAATACAATTTTCTTCATCTTTACATTTTCTGTACATCTCCGGCATACTTAATGTAAAATTGAGCTCATGTGGCCCCCAAATCAAAATGAGTTTGACGCCCCTGCTGTATAATGATATGGCTCTGTAAGCATCTAGGAGGATGGCTCAATAAACCTAACATATACAGGTGGGTGGCTCCATAAGCCTAATACATCTAGGTGCATGGCTCAATAAACATAGCATATCTAAGAGGGTGGCTCTATAAAGCTAACACATCTAGGAGGGTGGCTCAATGAACCTAACATATCTAGAAGGGTGCTCCATAAGTCTAACACATCCATCCAGATACATATATACTCTCAAACAAAACAAAACATTTATGAGACTAAAGCATTTATTGTCTTTATTTTGATCTGAAAATTTCCCTGTATAATTATGTGGCTCTGTAAGCCTAACACATCTAAGAGGGTGGTTCAATATGCCTAACACATATACGAGAGTCATTCAATAAAACTAATATATTTATGAGCCACCCTTATAGAGGTGTTATGTTTATTGAGCCTATTATTCCATTTAAAACTCATTTAAACAAACATGAAAATATATGAACTTGGGTATGCAACATACACATTAAAACAAATATGATACACATGTCTAAAATATGATACACATGTCTGAAAAAAAAATGTCAAAATATAATAGAAGCTATAATCATCAAAAACAAAACCTCAACCCTTAATAATATAATATAAAGTATGAACATGACCATAAAGTACTGGCTATGTTGAGGAATTAATGTGTCTACATAGCATTTGCAATAGCACAACCAAATCCTTGAAAATGATTACTAAATTAGCCTAAAGTATGTGAAACAATCATTTGGCTAATTTCTACATACAAAGACAAAGAAAAGAAACAACTTGTTTACACTCAAGAAAAACCATTAAAAAAATTTAGCCCAAAGTACCTTGTGGTACCTATTACCTAGTGGATAATGGCGAAAAAAAATGTAAATAATTTATAGGCGTGCATTTAATCCATGTATTTTCAGCAGAGAATTGTAACCAGCATTTGTTGTATTTTGTCTCCCTGCCACAACATATGATTCCATCAATAAAACCTTATTAGTCTGAATATATATATATATATATATATATATATATGTGTGTGTGTGTGATGATAAAGAATAGTTTTAAAGTATGCTATATTTATAAGTTAAAGTGTTCAATATCAGGGATAGAACATACATAAATATAAAAGTGGACATTGAAGTCAACACCCAGAGGCAACAGTCTGTTCCATGCTTGAACACAATCGTTAGGATCCTGATGATTGCATTCAAGCATGAAACAGACTGTTGCCTCTAGATGTTGACTTCAATGTCCACTTATATATATTATATTATATATATATATATATATATATATATATATATATATATATATATATATATATAATTATTATTATTATTTTTATCAAAGAAAAAACAACTATGTTGGTTTTACCAAGAGACAATTCGCCAAAAGGCCTAACACCTTAATCAAGAGAAAATCTGAAACATGAAAAGAAAAGAAAAAAAAAAGAAAATGACTTAAAGGCAAGCCTTTACCTATTCAATACCTAGATTACCTAGACAGAGCAAAAAGTGATTCATAACATTAACTCTTATCAAAGGACAGCCCAATTCGTTAACTGTGTTTCATGCTCTTGCAATCATCAGAAGTTTTGTATGGTGATGACCATAACACACATACCCTAAAGCATCATAAGAAAAAAAAAAAGATAAATAATTTTATTTATAAAACCCACGGATAATCCTTAACACATGGAGTGGGAAAAGGAAATATGTAAAGAAAAAACCTCCGTGACTGGGTCTAACTAGTTATGGTGACTGAACTATAAGGGAGTGGGGATGTCAGAGGAATATATATATATATATATATATATATATATATATATATATATATATATATATATATATATATTAGTGCACAGTGAGTGCTGGTGGTAATAAAACAGTGCTCAATGTAAAATAATAGAACTAAAATTTATACTAATAATATACATATTGTCCCTCACCATTTGTCCATCTCTGAGTTTCATGCACATGGCAATTGTCAGGTATGGATTGAAAATTCATTTTTCAATTTTAGATTTATTGAACCCTGATGAGTGCTAAGTCTGCAAAAGAAAGTGGGGATCCAGTTTTATATGCCGATGACAGTAACACACCTATTCTAAAGCATCATGGGGAGAAAAAAAATAAAAATAATTTCTTTCTTTGCATGACTTCTTGCTTTTAGACATGCTAAATTTTAGCAATTCACATATTTTCATGAGGCATAATAGATATATAAGAAAGACTGATATCTTTTTCATCAACGCTATCAGTGATCTGACACCTATTTTCACCAGGTGGACACCCAGCTCTATCCCCAATGTTTGGTTTTTCATTAGTTTTCAATCTAATTCTTGGCACAGTTTGCCTCACTTTCCCCCAGTTATCACTTGATGCTGACTACAAGTCACTCTCAGGTGAGTTACATTCTTATTCATCCTCTTCATCTGATGAACCATCAAGTAAATGCAACACCTGCTGAGCATTTATTGGCTGCCATTTTAGTCCATTCCATCAAGAACAGCTGAACTGGTCAGCTACTCGTTTCATGATTTAAATCCTACACAAGGACACACATGAAAACACTGTTTACTGGCATTTGTAGTTAACACAAGCGTATTACTCTACACTGATCTCATTGGTGCACAGACTAAGCTACAAAGGACAGGAAAGTGTGGAGAGCCATGATCGACTACCTCTTGAAGGGACATGGCATATACAAGAAGTAGAAGTGCATCACCAAAATGTGAAGGTGGCATCATGTTTATCAGTGTTTTAAAATGGACACCAGTGAGCGGAGTTCAAATTCCAGCCTAGTTTGTTGAATTTAATTCACACTAATGTTCTATGGGAATGCATGAATACAAAACTTCTTCCTCCAGCAAGGTAGACTAGGTTCTCTAATACTGAATAGTATCCAGTCCAAACAGATTTTCTAAATAAAAAAAAATAATAATAAAAAAAAAAAAACACCCATACACTCCAATATGTTTCCTTAGAAATCATGGTAATTCATAAATACAAAAAAAAAAGGAACCTGTTTCAAGCTATCATTGTAGACATCCTGAAGGGATGTAGCCTTTTTACCAGGATTTAGTATCAGTGGGCACAATCTTAATAACATCAGATATGCAAATGACACTCTGTTGATGAGAGACACAGAAAGGAAAATACAGGAACTCTGAGACAAAGTAATAAAGGAGATCAAGTGGAAAGAGTAACAATCACCCTGATCAAGTGTAAGAAGACAGAATGTATGGTTGTCAAGAGAAAAAATCTTAGCTATGAGCTGTAGATGTCAAAAACAAATTACTACAAAATATCAATTATCTGAGAAAAGTTTTAACAGAAGACAAAAAATGTGAGACTGAAATCAGAAGGTGTATTAGAATAACAAAAGGTGACTTCCAAAAGCTAAGCAAAGTAATAAGAAACAGGACAATGTCATTAGAAACAAAGAAAAGACTGCTGAATTGTTATATAATATCAATACTCCTATATGGCAGTGAATGCTGGATAATTTCCTCACAGATGAAGAGGAGACTTGAAACAAGAGAAACCAAGAAAATAGTGTTGAACTGCTATGTAATATCAATCCTCCTATATGGCAGTGAATCTTGGACAATTTCCTCACAGATGAAGAGGAGACTTGAAGCAAGAGAAACTAAGAAAAGATTCCGATTCAAATATAGATTTCTTTTCCCTATTAACATAAATTTCTGTGTTATGTATATTTACATCATTGTCCTCATCTTTAAAGTCATATTCACGTTTTAGTCATTGTATGCTCTGATCTTCTTCATGTAGTATATGTTGAAATTTCGAACTGAAACATTTATTTAGTCTATGGGAGTAGAATTTTCTAATTCCATGTGCCATGCCTTTTCTGGGTATCTCAGTTTCAATGAATTCTCTTTAGTAACACAACAAAGTTTTTGTCCCTCTGTTGTGGCCAGGTATTGAACTCATAACTTTTTGGTTCAAGTGACATTTTGGATTACTTCAACCAATGCTTTTATCCACCAGGTCATGTGTCCCCCTGAACACATGGCCCAGTGGACTAACGGGTTCCATGGACTAAAGGGTTTGGTTTGAAATTCCGACATATATCACCTGAAGAAGGCCAGAGCATACAACAGGTGAAGCATTGTGAATATGGCAATAAAGATGAGAACAACAGTCCAAACAATTTAAATAGTATAAACAGCTTCATTACCTTGTCTCAGAAATATAGACAGATGGTGATGTTTTTTGTTTAAAACATTCAACCATCCTTGTAATTTATTTAAGGACTCGCTTATAAAATTCAATTTGTTCAAAACCAAATTAGCAACATTCCACCACCACCGTGCGCACTCTGAAATTTCAACTATCATGATGTATGGGTGTTCTGCCAAGGAGGATCCATGCCTTGTATATCTATTGGGACTCAAGCTCACCCCAATCCACAAGTGGAACTCATATATCCGATCTATTGCTAAACATGCTGGGGAATATAATTTGTTCATTGTACCACTCCAGTAAGTATCTGACTCCTCCTGTTATACTCTATCTTTACAAGAGCCATATCAAACTAAAAATGGAATATTGCTGCCATATCTAGGCTGGAGCTTCCCACTGCTCACTTGCCTGCTTTGATAGAGTTCAAAAGCATCTATGTGGCCTTGTGGGTGATTAATTATTTTTCACCCTACAATCCCTTTTCCACAGATGAAAAGTCACAAGCCTCTGGCTATTCTATCACTATTTCCATGTCAAGTGTTCTGATGAACTACATTCCTTAGTCCAGCCAGCTCTGATCTTTGGAGCTGCCATGCCACATACACAAGGGTGAGTTATCCCTTCATATTCCATAAGTAAGTTCTACTCGGACAACTTCTTCCCAAGAACTGTTGCTTTTTGAAACAATCTCTACAATCTGAACATTTTCAAATCTAGAGTTAACCATTATTTTTCTTAAATGACCCCATGAACTTCACATCTGTCCTTTTCTTATTCTCATACAACACCATACATCAACCCATTGCAGATTATTTACAGCCAGAAAAGATTGTAAGAACATTTTTGAGATAATGATGACTGCTAAAAGTCCTAATTAACCGGGGGGGGGGGGGGAGTAGAGAAGAGATGGATTCATACCTTTCCAAATGGTATTTGCACATAAGTGAATATAATGAACCCAACTGGAATTAAAACTCAGCTCTCCAATTAACAATTCTGACCATTATCCATGATGTCACCCACGCATTCAAGCTTACAGCATTTGGTATTCCCAAGTGTTCACCCATCAAGGTACTGACCAAGTTCAATGTTACTTAACTTAGTGATCGTACAAGAATCAGTGTTTCAATGTCATTTGGCTATAAGCCACATAAAATGATGACACCTTGCTACCAATCTAGTACTGTGCTTAAATTCATTGAGTCCAGGTAGCATAGAGGAAAGTTCATCAGAACAATTACCATGAAACTATTTATAGAAAAGGCACAAGAAAGCTACATTATGATGTTGGGAAAGTGTGTGAAGCTGAGATGCCAGGTCAAGTTCAATGACATTGCAGAATCTTTGGATTTCTAAATACCCTAAATAAGATTTCTAAATATATAGCAGCAACACCAGAGCAGATGTGGCATTAATATTCAATGTATCTGTTCTTTCTTATTTTAAAGTTTTAAACAGAATATTATAGGAAATAGAGAGTAAAAACTTTCTGTTTTCTAAAGGAGATATCTTCTCTTCATGTCTATCCTTAGAGGTTTGCTGATGGCCTCTTATTTACAGTATTGAATTATTTAGTGACCAACATCTTGTATCATCTGCGGTTATGTTGTATTTTGAGATAAGAGCCAAAAAGAGAATGGTGGTTCAACTCCATCTTCAATGAATTCAGTACAGCTATTCAATATATTTGCTAGACTTTGGTCAAATTGATTTTTGTCCTCGGATAAGGGTTCTTTAAATTGGAAACAATTGCAGTTGCTCCCATTTCTTTTTATACTATTGATATATTTGTATCTATTGCCAAGTGGTGGGGTTAAAAATAAATTGAACTCTTTTAGGTTCCAATTTTGTTATCCCAACAAATGAAGTATGTATCTATATGAGGCGCTGTCTGGTGAGGTGGTACTGAGAAAGGAGAAGGAGAAATGGAAAAGAAGATGGAAGAAAGAGAGAAAGAGCAGAGAGGGAGAAAGTGGGAAAAGGAGAAAGAGAGAGAAATGGAGAGGGTGGAGAAATAGAGAGGGTGGGGAAATGGAGAGGGTGGGGAAATGGAGAGGGTGGGGAAATGGAGAGGGTGGGGAAATGGAGAGGGTGGGGAAATGGAGAGGGTGGGGAAATGGAGAGGGTGGGGGAAGGGAGACGGTGTTGAAAGGAGAGAGAGAGAGGGAGAGAAAAGGGGAAAGGAGAGAGGGAGGGAGAGACAAGGGGAAAGGAAAGGGAATGGCAGAAAAAGGGGAAAAGAAAAGGGAAAGGCAGAGAAAGGAGAAAGAAAAAGGGCAGAAAAGAGAGAATGTGGGAGAAGAGAGAGAGATAGAAAGGGGAGAAGAGAGGGATAGAAAGGGGAGAAGAGAGAGAGATAGAAAGGGGAGAAGAGAGAGAGATAGAAAGGGGAGAAGAGAGAGAGATAGAAAGGGGAGAAGAGAGAGAGATAGAAAGGGGAGAAGAGAGAGAGATAGAAAGGGGAGAAGAGAGAGAGATAGAAAGGGGAGAAGAGAGAGAGATAGAAAGGGGAGAAGAGAGAGAGATAGAAAGGGGAGAAGAGAGAGAGAGAGAAAGGGGAGAAGAGAGAGAGAGAGAAAGGGGAGAAGAGAGAGAGAGAGAGAAAGGGGAGAAGAGAGAGAGAGAGAAAGGGGAGAAGAGAGAGAGAGAGAAGGGGGAGAAGAGAGAGAGAGAGAAGGGGAAAGAGAGAGAGAGAGAGAGTACAGAAAAGAGGAAAAGTGAGAAAGGGGAGAAGGGAAGAAGAGGAGAGAAAGTAGAAATAGGTAAAAAGAAAGAGTGACAGAGAAATACAAGCGATGGTTCAATTGATTCTTAATAATTGAATGCAAACTGGAATTGGAATGAGGCTGTTCGATTTCCAATTTCATGCTATTATGCATTACACCACCCACACATCCAAGCTTAAAGGACCTGGTAATCCCAAGCAGTCACCCATCTGGGTACTAACCAGGCTTGATGTGCCTTAACTTCAATGATTCCCTGAATCACAAATAAATGACAAAGATGAAGATTCTATTGGTGTACTTCAAGCAAAATAAATAAATAAATAAATAAAAATAAAAGGGTCTAAAAAGAGAATTATGAAATATGGTGATTTACTAAGCATAGCTTAGATGTGGCACAAGGCCGAAAGTATGAAGCAGCCAATGAGAGTCAAACTCACTATTCAGTTAGTAATTGTTCTAGCAAGACAAGTTTGCTAACCATTACATTACATGTGCTCAAGAGAATTATGAAATATGTTCCTAATGTAGATGCCGACATCTCTTCCAAAGACTCATTTTCTTTATTATCAGTGAACTGCAATGACTTCTTGGAAAAGTTAGTGAAAGGTTTTTCCATTGTCTTCTTCAGGTTTTGAATTCAGTGCAATCTTTTTCCATTCAGACATAGGTGATCATGGCTCTCCACACACTCTTTTTCTTTATTATCTGTGAATTGCCATGACTTCTTGGGAAAGAGAGTGGAATGTTTTACTATTGCCTTCTTTATGGTTTTGTATTCAGACCAGTTTTTCTCCTCTCAGAATGTAGGTGATTATGACTCTCCACACACTCCTTTTCTTTATTATCTATGAATTGCCATGCATTCCTAGGAAAGATACATTGCCTTCTTTACAGTTTGGAAATCGGAATTTTCTTGGAAAAGACAGATTGACCTCTCCATGATTTGGAATTCAGGAGTTTTCTTTCTCTTAGATTTGGTGCTACCAAAGACTAGAGAACCCTGTATATTCTACTATTTAACCTACAGTTGGGGGAGAATACACAGATTCATGCCTTTCCCAATGTCATATATGCAAAAGTTAACTCAAAAGGCAAGTTTGGAATTTGAACCCTGTTCACAAATTCCACTTTTTGACCCAATATAGATTACACTATCCACAGATCCTCATGTTCAAAGATGGTATTCCTAAAGTTAAAGTGAAAACAATGGTTATAGTAAAAAACAGTGGGTAAAAAGTATTTTAAATTTCATCTGAAAGAAAAATAACTAAATAAGTCTCTCTCTCTCTCTCTCTCTATATATATATATATATATATATATATATATATATATATATATATATATACACACACGCGCACTCATTGTGAACAATGAAAATAATAAAAAAAAAAAAAAAGGAAGATTTATTGCCACAGCAAAACTAGAAGGCAATGCTGAAAAGTTCACGGCTTGACCTACTTCTGAAAATCTAATATGACCAAACATCATAAATTTATTTTTCTTCCAGTATCTCCTTGGAAACTTGCTTTCATCTCTCATAGAATCCATCAAATAGGTCCTTGACAATTTAATGAAACATGATAGAGATTACATTAAGAGGAAAGAATATTGAGAAATATGAAATCCCAATGACTTACAAAAAAAATAAAAAGGAACCTTGTCAAATAGAATAAACTGAAGTGGAGGAAAATATAAAATTTTTTAGCCTGACCGACCTCTATATAGGATCATAGATAAAGTTGTTAGGACATGGACAAGAATTAACTGTTGGAATGAGAAAGATGGGAGCACTCCATCTCCAAAGTGGAAAGTGCTTTAAATTCTTTTTTCACAGGCACTAGTAACAAGAGTACAGCAGGAATATGGAAATTCTTGACAGATATTAACAGTATGTGAAATCTGAGAGCACACATGCAATGCAAAAAAACAGGACAATAGTAGTGCACACTTCAATTCAATGTTCATGCTGCACAACCGAACAATTAACACAGTATACAGTGCACATTGATTTCCTTAAAACTGTCTAAAGCTGTATACAACCACTTTCTAAGATCAAGGCTTTAAAATTGCTTTGAGCAAGTGAAGTCCATCTTTCTTCAAACATTATGGACTGGAGCTACAGAAACATACCAGATAACAAAAATGACATCAATTGAGGACTTTCAACAGCGGCAAAACTAAAATGGACATCAGATATAAATCAGATGTTGATTTTCTACACAACTTCAAATCAAAGGCTAGGAAGGAAATATGGAAAAGAACTATAACAGCTACTGGATTTAAGAAACCTATTTTCATGAAAAATTGTTGTAAGGGAAAGATTTTATAAATTTCAACCAACAACTAAGGGGAGTTTAACCCAACATCACAAATTGCTACAAAAAAAAAAAAAATTAACTTAAAAACTCAAGTCATGTTCTTAAATGCATAAAACTGCTTTTTCAAATCAATGGTTAAAAATGGCTTCAAACAAATGAAGTCCGTGGTTCTTAGCATGAGTGTTTTAACTTGTGGACTTAGCATTACCATTAGAAATGAGGATACTATATTTTGATCCCAGGGAGTAAAGAAAAGCATAACTCAAGTAGCACTAGCTGCTTGGTCAATGAATGCCAAATGTTTCCTTATAAGGAAACGGCTAATATTACCATCATTGACCAAGAAGGGTATCATTATTGCTTGCAGCATTTATTACTTCTCCTCTGTGCCAGACAACATTGCCATTTTACTGAAGAAGACTGATATTGTGTTTCTCTCAGAATTTCAGGGATGTAGAGTTGATAAATTTGCCTATCACCTAGTTCACACTACTTCTCTGTCTACTGAATGGGAGTAGAGGTTTATCCTTTATTTCCGGTTCCTTCTAAATTCTATTTTAACCTTGTACATCTAATGTCTGAAATTTATTTACTACTTATTTTTTATTTTCAATAGGAGTAGAGGTTTATCCCTTATTTCTTCTTTAGGATTAGGTTTCCGGTTCCTTCTAAAGTCTTATTCTCTTTCACTCCCAGTAATTCTATATGTCTTAGTGGCATTAATGCCTTGTTTGAGATGAAAATGATTTTTAAAAAAATAAAAATAAAAAAAAAATTAGTAGGCTTATTGAATTTGACATGTAAAAAAAAACATTCAGATTATTTAAATATTGTTTTCAGATATATTACATAAAATATTACTTTTCTTGTCCTAACAAAGCATTCCTTATGACTTTCCTTGCTACAACCATTTTTTAGTAATCAAATTTATGTACAAGTAAAAAAAAAAAAAAAAAACAATATTGTATTTGAATAAGAACCAATTCAGTTCTTATGCTTTCTGTTAAACCTGCTTGAAGAAGGTATCTAAATTTGGCATTTTTTATTTTGCTAAAATAAGCTTTCATTTTATATTTTTTGTCATAGAATTTCCTGATATTTATTTAATAGTAAAACTGACTACCTATTTTTCTTTTTTGACTGTTTTTGCTAAGATCAACCCAAAAGAAATCTTTGACCAAATTTTGGTGCTATTTAATGTGATCGACCTTCAGAGTGATCTACCAGAGTTATTATTATTTACATTTGGACTAATGTCTTATTCTTTATTGTTATCATCCCAACATTTCAGCCAATGTGCTTGTTGACATGGATAACCTGCAAAGAATTTTGAATTAAAATCTTTATTTAATCTATGGAGGTAGAACATGGAATGTGAACAAGTAGATCTGTAGATTAAATAAAAGGATCAGTTCAAAATTCTGGCTACCCAGATCAATAGACACACCTGAAGAAAGCTGTCAGGCATAACAGTTGAAAGGTTGTGATAATAACACCAAAATTAATGACATTAACCTGAATGTAAATACTGTATGGGAGGTAACACTAAATTTCCTGCAGCTACACCCAACAAACACAATTTGGTTATGGACAACCTTGGAATGTGGTGATATACCAACACAATGACTCATGCAGTCACTCTTATTCAAAAGGAAGCTATCTTTTACTAATTTGGCAGTCTAATAGACTGGCATTTCAATTTAAATGAATAATAATTTTAATAGGAGTACTGATCCGTATCTTCCTAATGTCATTTTAAACTGACGCCTTCTTTTTTACATACTAGAATTTTTTTGCAAAACATTGACACGTTATTGCTAACATTTTTGTCAAGATTTACAAAGTCTATGCTTCATTCAATTTCAAAAATCAATTGATGAAATTTGAATAAGCTCATTTGTTTGGAAAAATACTTTGACAGAAATCCTACTTCTTGGTTTATAAATACTTTGGCAATCATGTGGCACACTGTTTTACTTCATGGGAAAAAGTATTTTTCAGCTTTGCTTAACTGGAAGGTCTCTATGGCTGAACAGTCATAGCATGCCAGGCTTAATGGTGGTTCACTATAAGGATACAGGTTGAATTCCTGTTGGAGAACACATATTTTCTGCAAAATTTCTCAGACATATATACATACACACAATATATATATATATATATATATATATATATATATATATATATATACACATAGATACATACACACACACATACATACATACATACATACATGAGAGGGAGTAAGGTGGAAGAGAAGAAAATGAAAGAGTGAGAGAGAAGAGAGATAGAGGGAGAAAGAAGAGTGTGAGAGAGAAAGACTGAGAAGGGGAAAGGAGGAGAGAGAAAGAGAGAAGGGAGGGAGAAAGAAAGAAAGAAGGGAGGGAGGGAGAAAGAAAGAAGGGAGGGAGGGAGAAAGAAAGAAAGAAGGGAGGGAGGGAGAAAGAAAGAAAGAAGGGAGGGAGGGAGAAAGAAAGAAAGAAGGGAGGGAGGGAGAAAGAAAGAAAGAAGGGAGGGAGGGAGAAAGAAAGAAAGAAGGGAGGGAGGGAGAAAGAAAGAAAGAAGGGAGGGAGGGAGGGGGAAGGGAGGGAGGGAGGGGGAAAGAAGGGAGGGAGGGAGGGGAAAGAAGGGAGGGAGGGAGGGAGGGGGAAAGAAGGGAGGGAGGGAGAAGAAAGAGAGAAGGGAGGGGAAAAGAAAGAGAGAAGGGAGGGGAAAAGAAAGAGAGAAGGGAGGGGGAAAGAAAGAGAGAAGGGAGGGGGAAAGAAAGAGAGAAGGGAGGGGGAAAGAGAGAGAGAGAGAAGGAAGGGAAAGAGAGAGAGAGAGAAGGAAGGGAGAGAGAGAGAGAAGGAAGGGAAAGAGAGAGAGAAAGAGGGGAAAGAGAGAGAGAGAAAGAGGGGAAAGAGAGAATGAAAGAGGGGAAAGAGAGAATGAAAGAGGGGAAAGAGAGAATGAAAGAGGGGAAAGAGAGAATGAAAGAGGGGATTTTGTTAGTACAAGGTTCTGGGAGTTTAAGCAGTTGGATCAATCTGTTCATCTGTCAAGTTACCCTGTATTTCCCAGGTCTTGTCATGCACATCACACATTTCTAGAGATTACTCATCCAGGGAATTAAAAGTCTCATTTTCTATTAATCTTTCCCCAAAGAAATCATGTCTCAAACATTCTGGAAAGAATCTTTACATATATAATATCTGTATACTGGTCAAGCCACCACTGCCCTATCCTGTAGACTATTTGTCTTCATATTGATGGACATGCAACAGCATGCTTTTACTAGTATATACCAAATACTTATGTCTAAAATACAGTTGACTTACAGCCATATCACGTTGAAACGTCAATTTTGATATAACCACGGAAATTGACAATACCAAATGCTGTAAGCTTTGATGTGCGTATAGTGTAATGGATAACAGCATATAATTGGAAATTGGAATGTTCCAATTCCAGTCAGGTTCATTATATGCACAAATACTCTTGGGAAAGATAAATCCACCGCTACACTCCCCATCTATTGGTTAATTAGCTGGACTTATATCAGTAAATCATTATCACTCCAAAATCCTTAGAAACTAAAAATATTTTCTGTCTTTAAATAACTTGCAAAAGGTTGATAAACTGCAAAAAACAAATCAATCAATCATAAAATAAAGATAACAGATGTAAACTTCAAAGGGTCCCAGTGAGAAATACGCAGTTCTTAAATAGGTAATTGAATCTTGCTTTATCATAATGGTTTCCCATTACTTAATTGGTAGAGTACACTTTCACTAAAAAATGTGACATATGCACATATATACTCAGTCTTACAATGCTGTAATGATATAGAGATACATATGAACAAACACACACATACATACATATACCCATTGCACCCTGTATATATACAGTCTTACAATGTTTTATTGCAATATATATATACACATATGCATGCATACATAGATACACACACTTGTAATATTTTATTGTGATACACATGTACATACACACGCACAGGTTAGTGTGTTTGTGCTTTTATATATATATATATATATATATATATATATATATATATATATATATATATACAGGGTGTCCCAAAATAATGTATACACTCTTTGAATCATTATATCTTATACAATTTATGTATTTTGACTTGTAAATAAGATTAATACAAGAGAAAAAATACACATTTAAAGAATTTGAGAGTAAAATATACAAAAAACATAGAAAATTAACTTTAATAAGATAAAAGCTACTCGGGGCAATGGCTGAATGCTCATATGAGGATAAGTTCACATCAAGTCCTCAAACTGGTTGCCGTTCTGTTCAATACACTTTTCATATCTTGAAGAAATTGACCTACAAACATCCAGTATCATTTCCTCTGGTATTTGAGCACCTTCTTCAATTGCTACTCTCATTTCAGCAATTGTTTCAGGTTTCCTGCTTTAAACTTTGTCTTTTAGCAACCCCCACAAAAAGAAATCCAAGGGTGTCAAATGTGGTGATCTAGGTGGGTCTTCAAATGTCCCTCTTCTTCCAATCCATCTATTTTGCATATTTTCATCTCTATATAAGTTCTCATGTCATAGTAATATATTATTAACTATTAATATTTAATGAATGTATACATTTTGGGACACCCTGTATATATATTAGTGTTTATATATATATATATATATATATATATATTATATATATAGTGATTGTCACTTCTTGACAGAAGACCATCTCCACATAATTTTTTTTCTTTTTTGTTATATAACTTTTAGACTCACTGATCATGAGCCTTACTTTTACAAGCTTTTGTGCAAATGTTGCACTTGAAAGGGAGATCCCCAAGCCTAACAAGCATGGCATCAACATGTTTTTTCATGTCTTGTTAATCCAGAAGCTGACTTGCATACTTTTTGGCAGAGTGTACAAGAAGGCACAAGGATTGATTGTGCCAGCTTCTTTCAATGGATTGAGCCTGATGAGACCTAAGGTGACTTTGAAGACCTTAATTTGAAAGAGCAAAAGTACCATATAAAGTACATACATGTTGTAAGTTTAGGGTGGAAGGTAGCACTTCAAGATTAACTTTACAAAGATTGCAGTTAACTTTAGCATGTTCCACCTTGTCCTCTTCAAAGTGGTTACAATCTTGATGAACTGTTGTTCTCCACATAGATTGACATTCCCATGTATCAACTGATATCCCAAGAGCTTTGAGATTGGTTTTGACGCAATCTTTAAAGCACTTTCTTGGTTTGCTGTCGGGATGCTTGCCTGCAGATAATTCATCATAAAAGGCACATTTAGGCAACCTTGAGTCATCCATACGCACCAAGTGACCTGCCCAGTACATTTGATTGAGAATGATTAGCTTCTCAATACTGGGGATATTAGCTTTCTCCAGAATTTCTGTGTCAGGTACCAAAGACTGCCATGAAATTCATGATTCTTCTGAGGAACTTTTGGTGTACTCTTTCAAGGGCGGTAATATGACATTTGTATGCTGCCCATGTTTCTGAAGAATACAAAAAGGCAGTCAAAACACATGACTCATAAACCTTTACTTTGATGTTAAGTGTGATGTTTCTGTCAGACTACGTCCACTTCTCCAAGCATGCAAAAGATTTTGTAGCTTTCTCAATGCAGTGAAGTATTTCAGCATCTAATGTCCCATCTCGTGAGGGTGTGCTTCCAAGGTATACAAAGATATCCACCACCTCCAGCCTCCTGCTATCCACAATTACTTTTGGTTCACGATATGGTTGACCAGGAAGTGGTGTGAACATTACCTTGGTCTTCCTCAAACTGATAGTAAGCCCAAAAGACTTGCATGCATCAGCAAAAAGATTCATGATGGTTTGCATATCTTCTTCAGTATGATACCTGAGATCAGCATCATCTGCATTAAGAAGCTCACAAATAACTTGCTGAAATACCTTTGTGGAAACACTAAATTGTTGCAGGTCAAAAACTTTCCTGGTAGTTCGGAAACAGAAATAAACACCAATGCTACACTTTCTAAAGGTATGTGTGAGCATCACTACAAAAAAGATGGAAAATGAAGTAGGTGCCGGTATAACGTCCTGCTTCACACAATTCTCAACAGAAATTGGTTCAGACAGAGTACCACTGATGTTCAACCTGGCTTTCATATTGTTGTGCAACTCTTTAAGCAGCCTGACAAATTCAGTTGGGCAACCTAGTTTTCTTAGATTTGCCGACAAGGCATTCCTATTCACAGTGTCAAATGCCTTAGTTAGGTTAACACACTATATATATATATATATATATATATATATATATATTAGTGTGTATATATACTTGCAGGAACAATTATTTAGAAGACTTCTTCTCCATACTGCAGAGACCAAACACCATCTTAACATTTCTGAGGCGGTTTTAATCAACATGCATTGTCTGGCTCTGTGTAAATAGAGAAAACTTAAACATCAATTGGCACTTTTTGGCAAGTCTCTGATTCATTCTGGTTGAACTTTAAACAAACCCCCCCCTTACCTCCTAGTCTTTTAAGATCTGTTGCAAGATTTTCCCTTTCCATGGTTTAATTTTAATTCTGACGATATTTACTTCTGACGAAGCATCAGATAAAAGGTGTCTGAAGTTTTTCTATTTTTAATAGAGACAATACTTTTGTATCTGAATTTGATCAATAAAATATTCTCCATTGTATATATATAGATAGATAGATATATATATATATATATATATATATATATAAATTAAAGTTAGTGTGTGCATATATATCTTCTGTTGCCTTGATCCCTGTTCTTTTTTTTCTTTCCTCACTCCCCCCCCCCAATTCCAAGTCTTTTACACTCTCTGTAGATACTTGCATACTAGTGGAACTCCAGCCTTGCTTGGTGTGAATTGCTTTTAAAAAAAAATAAATAAATAAATAAAAAAAAAAAAATGATGTCACATGAAAGTGGTTCCAGTAAACGAGGAACACAGGAATTATCCACAGTTTTATAAACAGGAAAAAAAAAAATTCTTCTACAACTGTAGCAATTGTCAAAGTAGTAGGATTAAAAAAACCAAAAAAAAACCCAAAAAAAAACCAAAAACAAAAGTGAACTTTGGAAAATTTAATGATTATCTAAAACAATTAAGTTGGAAATTTGAAATCTTAATAAAAATAGTTGGAGAGACATTCTGGATGTTATTCAGCAAAAATTACTTAAAAGAATTCTAGCTACCTAAATAACTCCTATTTAAAATGTGTATGTATGTGAGTGAAAGTGAGTGAGAGAGTATGCGAGAGTGAGTGAAAATGAGAGAAAGTGAGTGAGAGAGTATGTGAGAGTGAGTGAAAGAGAAAGTGTGTGAGAGTGAGTGAGAAAGAGAGAGTGATAGAGAGAGATTGAGTGAGTGATAGTGTGAGTGAGTGATAGTGTGAGTGAGTGATAGTGTGAGAGAGGGATAGTGTGAGAGAGGGATAGTGTGAGAGAGGGATAGAGTGCGAGAGTGAGAGAGTGCGAGGGAGAGAGTGCGAGGGAGAGAGGGAGAGAGTTCGAGGGAAAGGGAGAGAGTGCGAGGGAAAGGGAGAGAGTGCGAGGGAAAGGGAGAGTGTGCGAGGGAAAGGGAGAGTGTGCGAGGGAAAGGGAGAGTGTGAAAGAGAGAGTGAGTGAGAAAGAGAGAGAGAGTGAGTGAGAAAGAGAGAGTGAGTGATAGAGTGAGTGAGGGATAAAGGGAGAGAGGGATAAAGGGAGAGAGGGATAAAGGGAGAGAGGGATAAAGGGAGAGAGGGATAAAGGGAGAGAGGGATAAAGGGAGAGAGTGCGAGGGAAAGGGAGAGAGTAAGAAAGATGAATTCTTTAGGAAGCTAAATAAATCAGTAATTTTTCTTTTTAAAAGGAAGGATTAGTGTATATAGGAGGGGAAAATGTCCCTTTAACTTTGAAGCAAGGAACGAGACAGAAGGGACGTTTGCTTGCTTACAAGTCTGCATAAAAGCAGAATCAGAATTAAACAAGCACGAATCTCATTCACTCTAAGGAGATACTTTTACTAAAGTTTTGTTTGGAACCCTGAAATTAGGAAAGGAAAAATGGGTTGACATCTTTTCACTAAATAAGAAAAAAATAAAGCTCTTTTTTTTTCTCCTCTTCTTTGCTTTCATTTATCAATTTCTCTCACCTCACCTATCCACCATCTCCCACTAATGAAATCAGGCCCCTATAGAATTTTTTGTTTATACAGAGATCCAACCCTCCACCCAACACTCTTTGGTCTTTGCTATTCACAAACCTTAATTTCATAAATAGAAGTAACCCCTTCCACATCACCCTTACTATCTGACCCCTTAAGTCACCACCACTTCCAAAAGAGCCCTACCCCAACACCAAGTCCACTTAATTGGACAAGAGAGACACCTTTCCTGCTAATTCAAACATTGAATTTTTAAACCTCCAAAAAGAGGCCTTTCCTTTCCTGAGTTTTGGAGTTGGGATGGTATGAAACCTGCCCCTTGGCAGGAGGCCCTATTAGGAGAAGCAGTATGTGAATGGGTGGGGCCCATGAAAGATAATGCCTTGGAGTGGATTCCCAGGTTGCTTTACCTCATTCAATGGCACTGGTTAAAAGAATGTTTAAATGGTGACACAAGCTTTGGCAAGTCCGACCCTTACCCCAATATCATCTTGTCTCTCTTTCTCTCTTATGGTTATAGTAAACAAAAAGATAGGAAGAGAATAGGGTTTATGGGAGGAGTAGGAGGATGGTGGCTGTCACTTTTTGGGGTACCCAACCTGGACCCTTCCCTTTCATGGAAGTAGTATTTAGTCCAACCACCAAAGTGGTTTTCCAGAGAGCATCAGGGTCAAGCCTTTATAATCCACAGCTATCCCTACCCCATATCCAGTTGATCAGAGAAATAAATCATTCCAGTTTACACACACCCTCACACATACACAGATACATACATTATAGTGTTAAAGCCAACACCCCACCCCCCATATTTTCTTTAATCTTAAATAAGGTATGGCTTAGTAGTAACAAGCAGTTAATTTTATTTTGCTTTTTTTTTTTACTAATGTTCATCCTATACAAGGCCCTAGAGCCACTCAAAGTAGTTACTTCAGTTACTGAAGGAGGTTCTTGTGTGAGTGTTAAGAGAGACAGTTTATGAGGATATGTGAGAAAGATAAGTATGGATTTGAACAGGTGTAGTCTTTGGTAAAGCAACCTCTTTGGAGTTCGTTACACAAATTAATGGTTTGTGGAAAGAAGCTGTTCAAGTGAAAGTTATTTCTTACTAATAGAATGGATGAAGGGGGCTAACCTCAGTGCCAGCAGCATGACAGGTTTTAGTGGCGATTTTTTTGTCAAAATTTCTCCAAGGCTACTTTAAAATTTTAAATGCTTACAATTATATACTTTCAAGAATAAGATGGACACATTTTTGTGCTGTAGACAATCCTGAACAATCATCTAAAGATCTTGTTAAAATTTCAATATCTATTGAAATTATCATCAGGCCATTGTTTAAATATTGAAATAGGCCTCTACCCCAAGAAAAGCAATTTGGTGTGAGGTGAAAAAAAGAAAGTGTCAGACATTTTTTTTTTTTTTTTGGCTGGGTTCAAATTCTGGCCCAATTTACTGTATTCATTATAGTACTAATGCCCTGACAAATGTTCAGCTATAAATTAAACAAACTTGGTTCTCTGGCCTAGGGTGAGGGCTAATCTGAATTTCTAAATCCCTACATTTGAAATCACAGAGAAAGCAACAAGAAACTACTTCACCATTGTTACCAAAAAGTTATGGCAATTCAGAGATAAGCAAAAGGAATCCGTACAGAGGCATGATTGTCTCAATCCTAAAAGAACATAGCATTTTATTTTCATTACCAAAAAAAAAAAAAACAAGTATTAGTTTCCACTTTTCCAAAATAGAATGCTGAGATTTTTTACACACACACACACACACACACACACACACACACACACACACACACACAATAAATGCGACAAGCATCCCAGTTACAAACCTTATTTTCAATTTCTTGGCTATTTCATCAATTGTGTTCTTCATTATTTACTTATTCAAAATGGTAGCAAACATTCACAAATATTCTGGAATTTTGAAAATAAACAGTATAACTAAGGCAACTAAAGCATGCTAGAGAAATAACAAACGAACAGGTTTGTGCTTGATTGGGGTGTAATGATTACTAAACCTGTCTTGTAAATCATTATTACTGAAACTTTAGGTGCCATGTCCCCTCAGGACATAAGCGATCATGGCTCTCCACAACATCCCGTCTTTTGTAGCACTTAATAAATGTCTTTATTTATCATAAAACTGATCTGTCATCCATTTAATCATGCTCACTAAGTAGGTTATATGTTGTTTTCCTGTCCTTGCCTTCAATCTGTCCTGTGATTATTAGATTTTCCAAGCCCTCTTTCCTCATTATGTGCCCTAGAAATTTCAACTAACTGTTCCTGATGTTAAATATAAGTTTCCTTTTTGTTTCCATTTTCTCTAGAACTTTGTCATTGCTCACACGTTCAGTCCATGGTATCCTCAGCATCCTTCTGCAGAACTACATTTCTGTTGCTTCATGTCTCTTTATCTTTGAGTGAATAGTGGGTTCAATTCTCAGTGGCTACTACATAATTGTAGCCTTGTACCCAAACTAAATTCTCCTAAGTGAATAAAATTCCCACATCAATATTACTACTGAATGGTGAGTTCAATTCACAATGGGTACTCATGTCCAAATTATGATATATAACAAAAAAAAAAAAAGAAAAAAAAAAAAAAAAGAAATTTATGCTAAATTTGAAATTCAGACTGAATTCAGTAAAACTGTATCAGATATGATTTTGTGTGTGTGTGTGTGGTGTGTATGAGCGAATGTGCATATGTGTGTGTATGAGCAAGTGTACATATGCATGAGGAAGTGTATGTGTGAATGTCTGTGTATGCACATGTGTGAGTGAGTGTATGTGTGAATGAATGTGTATGCACATGTGTAAGTGAGTGAATGCGTATGTGAGAGTGAGAGACTTGTGGATTATGAAGTATTGACCCTTATGGTCTCTGGGAGGCTACCATTTTGGTTGAATGAATTACCTGTTCCAGAAAGAGGAAGAATCAAGGCTGGTTACACCAAAAGTGACAGCAACTATCTTCCTTAAGCAATTTCCCTCTTCTTTTAGTATAGATAGATGGATAGAGAGAGAGAGAGAGAGAGAATCATTGTAATAAGGTTTAGACATGGCCGAGCTTGTGTCATCATTTAAACATTATTCTAACCATGGTCATTGAAATGTGACTTAGAAAATGTTAAGGCAAAAAAGAAACAGTCAATACAAAAGTAAGCAATACTTAGCACTATATGACCCATATAAACATTGATGTGCTATTTCTTTTTTTTTTTTTTTTACTTACAAACTAATTAAAATAATCTGCACTTGGAAAATAGAAGATATACCTGCCTAAAAGAGGTAGACATTTCTCAGCAGTGCCAGAGGTTCAAACAAGTAAAACTAGGATTTTGAATGCTGATTTTCTTGACAGCCAGGCTCCCCACTACTTAAAAAAAAAACCAGAATAGTATGATCTTATTACCTCCATTTGGTTTTATGCTATAACTTCTATGTGTTGCATCCCTTCAGCACACAGGGTGATCATGGCCCTCCAAAACAACGTATCTCTTGTAGTCCTTAGCAGTTTTTCTCCCTAAGGCAAGTTCCACCATCCATACACACTGTCTCGTCAGGAAGGTGGCTCACTGCCTTTCTCTATCTCTATTGCTCTTAATATGCCTTGTGAGTGTTAAATTTTCCAAGCCCTCCTTCCTCGTTACTCAATCCATCCATGAAATTCTATATATGGCAGCAGTACTCTATTTTTGGCCTGATCGAGCATTAGTAAAAGTAGAGGGTAACAGGAGGAGTCAGGTACTTACTGGAGCGGTAAAGAGAACTAAGCATTTTTAGTAATAGCTCATATGTACAAGTTCTACTTGAAGACTGACCTGAGTTTAAGTTCCAATATGTGCCCAAGGAATGGGGCCTCCTTGAGGGTTATCTGTTAATCATGTTTACTGAAAATTCTTGTAATCTAAGAGAAATAACTGCTGGAGAAACATTAATCAAATAAAATTATTGATTCTTGTCATCATTTTCAGCTAATATATTTGTTGAGCTTAGTATTTTCAATACACCTGTTAGTCCACACTATTAATGGTTAATGTTTGATAAATTATCGAATTTTTAATCAAGTTGCTATCAATTTTACAAAACAATGCATTTTAACATCTGTCTATGTTTCTGAAATGAGGTATTGTAACTATTTACACAATTTACATTGTTTGGACTTTTGTCCTCATCTTTATTACTATATTCATGACGTTTCGGCCCTGTAGGTAAAAGCATTGGTTGATTGATCCAAAAGTGACTTTACCCAAAGAGTTCAATACCTGGCTACAGCAGAAGGAACACAAACTTGGAGATTTACATTATCGTGGATAATTAACTGAAACTGAGATATCCAAAAATGCATTGGAGAGTTGAGCTACTAAAGGGAATTAACAAAAAGGCATGGCATGTGGAATTAGAACAATCTACTCCATACTCTAAATAAAGAGTTTGGTTCGAAATTCCAACATATCACCTGAAGAAGGCAGGTGTGTACAACAGCTAACACATCGTGAATATGGCAATAAAGATGAAGACAACAGTCCGAGAAAGTTTTACCTGATCTTACATATTGTAAAAATTATACAAGTAATTCTTTTTTTTATATCACAGGAAATGACTTGTACAATTTCATAATAGCAAATGTAAAAATTTAATTTCTTCAAATCTGTAACAACTTACCTTCAATTAAAATGTTATTTAAATCCATCAATAATATTTTTAAATATTTTATTTATAATTTTAAAGATGGCCCCCAATAATAGAACAAGGTTTTTGTGAATCTTTGTGAAATCAGTTATAAAATCTACATCTCTTGTTCAAATTTTGACAAATAAATCTTTTATTGTTCAATATGAAGCCTATTTAATTCCGTTTGCCTGGGATATGTAGTTACTCACATATTCACATTTTAAATTATCTCAATTTTGGGTGGACACCCTGTATATTTTACATATTGCAAGGTTTTGTTTGCGATATTTTAAATTAAAATACTATTATTTTCATGTTCTGCATATAAAGAGTTCACAAAGGAATATTCTCTTACCCAAAATGTGGCCCAATTCCTAACATAATAAACTAGTGTGTTTTTCTTAACATTTAACCTGATAAAATTCTGGCAAACAGTAAAAACAGTTCCTTTTCTTTATTATCTGTAAATTGGCATGCTTTTTTAATAAAGGTAGTGCAGTAGTTTCTGTTGGTTTCTTTATGGTCTGAAATTTAACCTTCCTTCTCTTATACTGGTTGCCACCCATTTAGTGATCCCTGTCGATATTGCTATGTTATTTTAAATTTCCAAGCGAGGAGATGGATTCATGCCTCACCCAATAGGGATTTATGTGAAAGTAGATGCAACAGATTAAATCAGAATTTGAACTCGGATCAATGATACAACTCTCCACGCCAATTACACTAGCTGTATATATTGCAAGTTAAAAACTTTGATATAACAATACCTCAGATTGCAGCCAAAGAGAAGAAAGTACTGAAACAATAATCACAGCTGTATTTTATTACAAGATTTCAGCTTTTCTTATGGTTGCCCACTGTCTTTAGTACTACAACATTGTCCCTTGTTTCTTGTTTAGGATTAGGTCTCTGGTTGCTTTTTAAGTCTGTTTCAACTATGTATCTGATGTCTCTGCCTAAACTTTAGAAAATTTTAATTACTATTTATTTATTTTTTTATTCCTTTAATAGGAGTAGATAAAAGAATCTTTATCTGTCTACTACTTTGCAGCTGGTTCAGTCAAGAGATTTATCAGCATGAGGCAGAACAAAGAGCAGATCTTTATTCTTGAAAAGAAAAAAAAAATGGACTAAAACTCTAGGAATGCAGCACCACAAGAGCTATAAAAAATGTTTTGAATATGCATGTCATCTTTGTGCAGGGCCCACGCTTATCAACTGTCTCGTTCCAATTTTAGCATCCATACTGCCAAAAACGGCATGAAGAGACAACTTTCTTTTGTTTTCTGTTTGTATCTAATATGATGACTAAAAGTAAAAGCTTCTTTTTCTCAGCTTTTCTGAACATCTGTTCATCAATTCAAAATCATAACATGTTGAAAATATCTTTTTAGATAATAAAAGAAAAATCTATTCAAGACCTATCCAGCCATTTTGAATACCTTGAGAAGCAAATTCATGGCTTTGATGTAACTTGGCAACCAATCAGAAAAGACTTTACTGCACATGCAAGAACAGACACTCTCTCATAGGGTTACTCAGTCATCAATTAGATATTAATGAGTAAGCTTGTTTCTTATATGCATCACTTGACTAAATGAGTAGATTATTCATGCCTTGTGTTGGTTTTATGGCAAAACATTACATCTCCCCCACTACAGGCCTTCAGTTTAGATTCAGCTCTGGTTTTTCTTGAAGTTAAAAAAAAAATCACTGTGGAAATGTCATGGATGAAATTATTAAGAAGAATGTTACAACACAACTGTTGATAATTATGAAAGACAATTTTGTAGACTGTTCTGAAAACTAAAAGAGCTGAGATAGCATGTGAGGTCATAAGAAGAGCACTTTGGAAAGTGATATTGCCATAGATCAACTACTTTTTCTTATTTATTTATTGGTTAATATTAAATGGCTGAATACTTTCCGGACAAGGCTAAATATAATAGCAAAAATGTACATTATAATCGTAAAAGAAAAAACAAAATCAAATAAAACTAGTGAATAATGTGGTTAGTTCAGACTAATATCTTCATCTTTGATATTTTGTTGTTTTTTTTTTTTTACAATGTTCCCTCTGGATGTCCTCAGGTATCTATAGTGTTCTTAAGTGCTATATCTTGTTGAGAGCATGCACTTCCCCTCTAATATATACCACACCCAATGAAGGCATGAGATATAACATGTATGAAAGGAGAAGCATATTCTCTCACAACAAGATTCAAAAATATCCCAGAATGCAACAGATACTCAAGGAAGGCCAAAGGCTGTTATTGTCAAGGAAAATGGAAGTTCTAGAGCCAAGTTCAAATTTTAATCAAGCTGATTGCATTTACATAGCACTAATGAAAGATAAACCATTCCAAAAACAGCAACTATGATCCGGAATTGGAATGAAAGCAGCAATGGCACACATACCCTGAATCCATCATAACAATTCAGAATCTAGAATTAATAATTACCAAATCAATTTAAATACCTTGGTGTATGGATTAGTTATAACAAATTTAGCAGAGGTGATGAGAAATATTTTTTTTTAATCCCAATGTCACTGAGATGCAAGGGGTGACTGAGAAAAGATGAGAAAATATTAATGAGGAGAAAGGACAATAAAAGAACAGGATTCAGTAAAAAAATAAAATGGCGATTGATGAATTGAACATCAAAAAGACTGTGGTAAAAGTAGTTTTGCCCAACACTGCAATTTGCTATAAAAACAGAAACCAATAAAACAAAAACATTAATATGAAAACTCAAGTCATGTTCTTAAATAGCTGACATCACTTGAGGACTTTCAACAATAGCAACAACTAAAATATATAGCACATGTAACTTGAAAATAATGACATAATCAAGATGGTGACATTCCATACTACTTCAAACAAAAGGTTAGGAAGGAAACTTCTGAACAATACTGGAAAGCACAATAACAAGTACTGGACTTGACAAACAGATTTTCCTTAAAAATTATTTGAGGAAAGATTTTATGAATTTCAACAGATTAGCTGCTCAGTTAATGAATGCCAAATGTTTCCTTATAAGGAAATGGTTAATATTACCATCGGCATTAATCAGTCTCTTCACTCCTATAAGAACCATTATGCCTCATTTCTGCTAGACTGTGAGATAGCAGAACAGACAAGGTTCTCTAATCTTGGGTGGTCAAATAGTCTAAGAGGAGGGTAATTCTACATCCCAAACTATTTGGGTGTGGCCTTAGCAATTCCACACTGTAAAAACCACTTGATATTAGCATCAGTTTTTGTGATGCTTTTGAAACATTATGCTCCCTGAGGAATCTACAGGCTCAAGAAGAAAAATGATATACAATATAAATGATATACAGGATGCGATGGATAAATTGTCATCTAAATTATGCAAAAATGAAAATAACACTGACATCTCATTTTAACAGATATATTTACCAAAATTACACAAAAATATCTTGAAGTACTAAACAGTAAATTGGCTTCAACCACAACCTCCAGATGACTTTGGAATCTTCTGCAACTCTTCTGGATAATCTCCTTGTTTAAGTTGGTGAATGCTACCATAATCCTTGCCTTCAGTTCATCTTTTGTGTTACAAGGAATTTTGTTGGTCCCTTGCTCAACTGTGCACCACAGATATTAATCAAGGAGGTTGTAGTCTGAGCAGTTAAGTGGCAATATATAAGGATTGATGTGGTTGCAGAAATTGTCTAACAGCCATGACTGGGTTCTCCTGCTTGTGTGGCATGGTGCAGAGTCCTATCGCCAAACTGTCTTTCAGCAGCCACCCTCTTGACCCAGGACAGCACTACCTCCTAAAGGCACTTCATGTAGGCCTCTCTGTGGAGACTGGGTCCTCACCAACAAATCCAGGTTGTACTTTTTGTATCAGAACAATCAGAGTAATTTTTCTGAGATGCCATACCTCCATTATCACTATTAGATTCATTTAACTCTTTTCAAATCCCCTGCACTCTCTTCAGATTGATACCCAAACACTCTGAAATGTTTGTATTAGAGTTTCTAGTGCAAATGCCAAGCAGTACAGCATGCTATTTCCAAATTTCTGGCAGAGTGAATTGCATTATGGTGTTCTTTTTCTCACAGACTGTGTCCAACTGACCCTATTATACTGCTCAGTTGGCAAAATCCAAAACAAACAATGTGCATGTGCAAAACTAAAAATATGAAATGGCGACAATTTACCCATCACACCCAGGATAAAAAAAATGAGCTATGTCAGATTTAACAATGATTATTTGACTGTTCAACTACAAGCAATAACAATTTTTTTGAATAAGTTTTCAATATTTACAATATGGTAGATAATGGCAAATTAAGCACCATAACCAAAACGTTTAACATAGGAAATAAGATTAATATTACTGGTTAAGAACTATAGTGAAAGTCCTCGTATCCAAACGTCTCCGTGTTGCCATTTAGATGCTGTCGGAATATACTACATTCTAATATTTTTCTTTTCTTTGCAGATAATTGTTAATAACTTGAAACTTCTCAACCAATAATGGCTCACACAGAAGAAACTTCAACTGGAAGAAAAAAGGAAAAGAAATTCTTTCACGTTACGTCAGAAATTAGAGATTATTGAAAAACTGGACAAAGCTCCTAATTCATTGAATTTGCAAATTAACAAACAAGGATTGCAGAATCTGAACAAAACACTGAAACTTGCGCTTGAAGTTGATCCACTGAATACTCTCACTTCGGATGACTTAAAAGAATGGATAAATGAAAATGCTAATCAATTACAAAAGTATTCAACGGTAGAATCACTTCGAAATGATTTGAATTGTCAAGAAATTGACATTTTTATTTACTATTTATTTTTTTATTTCTCAATAGGAGTAGATAGGTTCACCTATCATCTGGTTTACACTCTTCATCAGTCTTTTGAATAGGAGTAGAGGTTTATCTCTTTTTTTCCTGTTTAGGATTGGGTTTTTGGTTTCTTCTAAAGTCCTCTCATTCTCTTTCACTCCCAATAGCCCCTTTGTGTCTTAGTGGCATTATCGTCTTGCTTGGGGTGAATTGATTATATATATATATATATATATATATATATATATAATGCATCAAGATATTCCTGATGCAATCTCAATTGCAACATGGTCATATCAAGACAAAAAAATCCTCATGTACAGTGTTAGTGTTGGTCAGACCCTTGTTGATTTAACAAAATGACTCTCTCAAACATACATATATATAGTGTAACCCGGATATAAGAGAAACCCAGATATAAGAGAGATTTTCTCTGGTCCCAAATTAGAGCCTGTGTTAATGTATATATAACAGACCAAACCCGGATATAAGAGACTTCTTCTCCGGTCCTGACAACTCTCTTATATCCGGGTTACACTGTATATGTATGTGTGTGTGTGTGTATATATATATATATATATATATATATATATATATATATATATATATAGCCACATAGCCAGCCAGCCAGCCAGCCAGCCAGCCACACACACACACACACACACAGCTTGTGGAACACTTTTCCAGCTTCTTGCTTTCTGGTCACTTTTGATCTTCAAATATTTAAACACAATGCCAATCATTATCTTCTGCCTTCTTAATTCCTGTTTTTTAATTGTTCTCTCTCCTTAATATTTTTCTTTTCTCATTATTTCACACTCAGTAACACGTTGCATCTTAGTGGCTTTATTCCCTTGCTTGGGGGTGAAATAATTGAAAAAAGAAGGAAATTAAAGAAATGATTTTCATATAGAAATGATGGCTATATTGTGTATATAAAACTTTTTTCAATGTGCAAAGATATTATAATCTGGTTCAAGGCATAAGGGCTGGAGAGTGACAATGATCTTAAGCAGAGCACAGGTACTACACTGATCATAGACAAAAAGTACCACTCCACAAGTATATAATCACATTATTTTTGACAAATACTATGCTAGAATGTAAAGAAATTTTGTAAAATACCATAATGAACAAAAGTTGGGCGTTTGGTCTAATGGTTAGCAAATTACGACTGAATAGTGAGTCAATCCTCGCTGGGTGCCCCATACTTTCGGCCTTGTGCCATATCTAAGGAAAGGGTTGGAAGCAAAATTTAAAAAAAGAACGAAAAGCCTTTTTGATTGCCTTGGCCTTCAACTGGTGCCTCTGGTTGTACTTCATGTACTGGCACCTTTTTCATAAAAATATCATTAGCTTCTCCCTCTTCACATTGGCAAATGAAGATAATCCACAGATGGATAATGATATCGCAAACCTATTTTGTTTACAACAGTTGCAATATGAAAGTGAAAGGTGGGTGTAGATGAAAATTACACAGATCCTTTCCACTACTCCAAGAATCAATTTACCTTCTGATATCCATCAGAACAGCCAGCCTGATATCATAAGTGTTATTGGTTCTGTTTGCCTTCACAGGCAGGTGAGAAATTACCTCAACGCAGTTTCCTATTAGAAGTGTGTTATGCACGTCTGTAGGCATGTAAGGACGTAGGGAAGGAAAGCCGGGGAAGGAAAAGTTATTCAAAAGAATTTCAAATGAGAAAGCTAAGAAAAATATGCTTGCCAATCAAAATAAGGCAAGTCGGTTAAAGGAAAATATGGAAAAAAAAAAAAAGAAGTATTAGGCTTAAATTAATAACAAATATCTAGGAGGAAAGTTATTTTTATATTTTTTAAAAGTAATATGTGAGAATTAAAATTTTCAAAATGAAAAACAAAAAAAAATGAATTTTAAGGTTAATTTCCCACCCCAACTGGTTAATAACTTGTTGAAGCAATTGGTACTCTCTTGTTTAAATAGAACACCAATATCTTTCTTGGTTCTAAACACTAAAACAATGACTGTGAAAACAGTGTTTTGCTAAATTGATCAAAATCTCAAGAAAAATTTCTGGAATTAAAAAAAAAAATTATTGAAAATTTTAAAATACCAGCAAGGTTCTCTGATATTGCCTGCATTGAAGAATAATACTTTTGTTATCTTACTTGAATTGGGGGTGAGAGAATAAGGCAACAGCAGTGGGGGGGGGGGGACAAGCAAGAATAAGGCAACGGTTAGTGGGGGGGTGAGAAGCGAGAATAAGGCAACGGCAGTGGGGGGGACAAGGCAACGGCAGTGGGGGGAGAAGCGAGAATAAGACAACGCAGTGGAGGGAGAAGTGAGAATAAGGAAATGGCAGGGGAGAAGCGAGACTAAGGCAACGGCAGGGTGTGGGAGAGAGGGAATAAGGCAACGGCAGGGTGTGGGAGAGAGGGAATAAGGCAACGGCAGGGTGTGGGAGAGAGGGAATAAGGCTACGGCAGGGTGTGGGAGAGAGGGAATAAGGCAACAGTGGGGGTGGGAGAGAGGAAATAAGGCAACAGTGGGGGTGGGAGAGAGGAAATAAGGCAACAGTGGGGGTGGGAGAGAGGGAATAAGGCAACAGTGGGGGTGGGAGAGAGAGAGAATAAAGCAATGTGGGGGTGGGAGAGAGAGAGAATAAAGCAATGTGGGGGTGGGGGGAGAGAGAATAAAGCAATGTGGGGGTGGGGGAGAGAGAATAAAGCAATGTGTGGGTGGGGGAGAGAGAATAAAGCAATGTTGGTGGGGGAGAGAGCGAATAAAGCAATGTGGGGGTGGGGGAGAGAGAGAATAAAACAATGTGGGGGTGGGGGAGAGAGAGAATAAAACAATGTTGGTGGGGGAGAGAGAGAATAAAACAATGTTGGTGGGGGAGAGAGAGAATAAAGCAATGTTGGTGGGGGAGAGAGAGAATAAAGCAATGTTGGTGGGGGAGAGAGAGAATAAAGCAATGTGCAAAGAGAATAGTGGTTACCTATAGGAATGTGTGTGTGTGTTATAAGGTTTCAAAACCTTCAAATATCTATGAAAATAGAGCCAGAGTGAATATCTCACACCATCTTATAGCTATGTTTAAAATTCCACATATGAAAAATCTTCGCTTTTTTGATCATGATACAGAAAGACAGCATTAAATCAAATGTTTGTCTGCAGAAGGTTTAAAGAATAGAATAATAATCTTTCTATAACAATACCCTGTTCAGTGATAACTCATGAATGGTATATGTCTTCACTTAAATGCAAATAGACATGTGGATCATTGAGGAGGGGTGAAAATTTGGCCTTGTGAAAATATTCAACACAACCATGCAGACACTCACACAAAAAAAATTAAAGAAAAGGCAGAGAAAGTGAAAATACAAGATACACTAGTTGACTTGGACTGTCTATTTGTTGGTTCTATTCTAATAGGGAATGCATGAAAAACACTTTCCCCTCCCCAATTTATAGACAGAAGCACACAAATACCAGTTCTTGGTTTCATATGACTCAGTCCCAGCCTGTCTTGTCTTGAAATCAAAATGCTACATTCATTTATCCAAATCTACTCTTGGGTATCAATCCCAATTCTTAGTTTATAAAGTTTTTACCATATTACCATTGTTTTTTTTGTTTTGTTTTTTAAATTGGTATCATCCAAGCAAGGTAGTAACGCCACAAAGACAAAAGAGGTTACAAGGTGTGGAAGAATTAGGAACATAAACATTAATAATTAATAATAAATGGGAAGAGAAAAGAGTAATCAGGAGGACAGTAGATAATGATTGATAATGCATTTAAATTTTTGCAGATTAAAGTTATCTGGAAAGCAAGGAGCTGGAAAGGAGTTCCACAAGCAAGAAGTGCAAGAAAAGAAACTGTTAGCATAGAACTTACAGTTATATCTAGCCAGCTCAACTATAAATTAATGAGATCTAGACCTTTAATTTGCCTTGCATATATTGTTTGCTTGCTTTATCATATATATATATATATATATATATATATATATATATATATATATATATATATATATAAAAATTCATTTTTCCACCCTTGGAAGTGTGGTCTGATGAGTCAGGGAAAAAGAAATTCCCCGGGGAAATAAATTATAACCAATGGACTCCTAAAGTTGTCTGTTTCCATTGAGTTAATCACTCTGATTTAACATTGAGCTCTCTGGATTTCATCCTCCTTGGGGTATCCATACAGATTACCAAGATTTTCATTACTTAACTATATATATATATATATATATATATATATATAAGGTTAATGGTCAGAGTTGAACAGACCAGGAAAAAGTAGTATTAAAAAGTGCTCAATACACGTATAAAAAAACAAGCATTTAACTTTAAAATGGCCAAAATAAAACATACATAGGATATATGGAAGGTACTTTTAAACATAGATGGTACAATCATAGGTCGTCTTTTAAACTAGCAAATCTTAGATACTCTACCAAACTAGCTGACCATGTGTGCAGTTTCAAAGACAATAACAATAGGTATCTGTTGATGGGGTGGGGAGTTTTAAAAAAAAAAAAAATCATACAACAACCACAACCATATTTGCAACTTCTGCCAACAGGAAAAATTAGTGATTATGACTTGTCTGGATCCAAAAAACCTTTTAAACCAGAAATCCAAAGTATATGCTGACATATTAGAAAAATTTTCTTAAGTGCATATGAGGCTGGATAAAAAAATGTAATTTTTAACGACCCCCCCTCCAATGATGCATTTACAATACTTACTTTTCTTCTCTTCCCCCTTCTTTTTCTTCTTCCTTCTTCACATCCTCCTCCTCCCCTTCCATTACACCCAACGTCATGTGTTTATTTATTTTTGAAAATAGTAATGTAGCATACTTTAGTTTTTTAAAAAAAAAAAAAAAGGAAGAAAAAGAAAAGTGTTAGGTGGTCAATTGTCTGAGGATACCATAGCAGATATATGTCCAGTCCTGTTCTTTTTCTTGTTTATTGCAAACTTTGTCAATTTTGTTTGTTAGGCCGTTCTGTCACTTACTTACATTTAATCATGGCCACTCACTCTACACTATTTGATATATCTTTTTATTTATACATGGCATGTGGACATAGTATTAAACATAAGAATACGTGTGAATATTTAACAGGAAAATGATTGGCTGTGTTTGAATGTGTTACTTAAAGGGTATATCATTTCTAAAAACTAAAAAAGAAAATGAAAAGAAAAGTTATTTACATTAGGTAGAAAGGTGTATATGTTAGAAAATAGTGTATAAAACTATCTTTTGAATTTGCTCAAGGGAAATAACTCATTATTTTAGGCGTTTAAAAAAAAAATTTTTTTTCTTAGTCCAGTTTCTTATAGAATAAAGTTTTCACACAACAGGAAATAAACTAGAACAGGAATATTTCTTTATAACACATCATACTACACCTACTCAGACTTTTACTCAGACTGGTTACTTGATACATTGTCTTTTATTTATACATGTGGCTGTAGTATTAAGAACAAGAATAAGTTACAATAACGGTTGCTACCAAGGCTAGCGCAACCGAAAGCTGGGCCATTTTGTGTACTTGGCCTGAGTGTACATGCTTGGATTCCTCATGTTAAGCCTGACCTTGTGTCACATCCTGTATTAGTGGGCAGTCATGTAATAAAGACCTAAGTAAAAAAGGTTCAGCTCTATTTGAATGTGAAGATTATAAGATCTCTAATAGATTAATAACTATATGGGATAAAAAGCTGAAACTTTACAAATCAATAAGTTGATATACATTCTAAATGCTGTGAAATTTTTATCTTTCTCCATAAATTATTAGTTAATTAAATTTCAAGTTAGTATCAACTCAGTAGAGATATCTTATTCATAATTTTCAATAAAAAGTTATTTTTTTCCTTTTGCCTAAAATTTATGATTATTAGAATCTGTCTAATTTGTTTTACCAAATTTTAATTTTTAGATTTTTCAAAGTTTTTCTTCACAAACTCTACAAACAAAACAATCATTAAAATGAATATTTTAAGCTATAAATATACTGTTAGTCTAGTTTCTTCTCTTTTGTATTATATGCCATGATATTTCAGGTGATCAAAGCTCTCCACAACCTTCTACCCATTGTAGCTCTTTGCCATTTTTCTCACCAGCCATTCATACAAACTCATCAGGTAGGTGGTCTGCTGCCTTCCCCTGTCCTTTTAACTTTCAATATGTCCTGTTGAGTGTACTTCTATTTTGTAACCATACATATCTACAATGCCACAAACCCACCCCCAACCCCAACCCCCTCTTCAGATCTACAGTTTTACTTTCTACAGTTTCAATTACCCTTGGTTAACCCCAGAAATAAACAATTCATGAGTTTTACTAAATAAAAATCCTAAAATATAAGAGTAATGAATACTGGCAATTCAAATGTACTAAAGAGAAACCACAAAAGTTTTTCCGTTAAATGAAAAATTGCAAAAATTTCTCAACTAAAAGGGATAAAAATAATTGTATGGCGAGGTTGCTAAGAACTACCTGAAGCCTTCCATTCCTCACTTATTATAGTGCTGGAATCTCAACTCCAGTCACTTTCCCACCAGCATGTCAAGGCTTCCGGCTGCCTTTTCTATAAATATTTTCATGGCAATTGTTCTGATAAACTCTCCTTCTTGGTATGGCAACTGTGTGAATTTAAGCAGAATACTGGATTGGCTAGTAGGTCTCAGCAGTTTACTATTGAAATAGCCAAATCTAGCCATAACTTCTATTATAATAGTTTTTCTCACACTTCTCACCTGCAGAACTATCTTCCAATTTATTGTTTTCCTGCCACCTACAATCTTCAAATATAAAAATGCAACATCATTCGCAATTTCCTGTCTTCCTGAATCCTGTTCTTTTATTGTCCTTCTCCCTAAAGTCTTTTTCTTCTCTCCCACTCCCAGTAACTGTTTGCGTCTTAGTGGAATTATTGCCTTGCTTCGAATGAAATAACAAAAAAAGTACATTCTATAAATTGTTCCATTTTATTATTAACGATAGCATTTCTAAAGAAATGCACATCTCCAAGAAATAATCTTTGCTAACAGAAAACTTGTCTTGCAAACATTTTTTTTTTTTTTTTAATTTCTTTAAGCATTTCATCCCAAGCAAAGCGAGAGTGCCACTAGTACACAAGGAGTTACAGAGAGTGAAGGTAAGAGAAAAGATTAGGTATGAAGGGACTGAGGAAAGAATTAAAAAAAAAAAAAAAAATGGGGATCAAAGCATCAGAAGTTGACAATTGATGCTACATTTTAATTTTTGAAGTTTGTAGTTATTGGGGAAGCAAGTAAGAGGAAGGGAGTTCCACTGTCGGGAAGTGCGAGAGAAGCTGTTGCAGTAGAAGAGGCAGTTACATTTAACTGTTTCAATAGTAAAAGGGTGGGACCTAGATGCCAACCTAGTAGCATGCTTAAATTCATGCAGTCAGGGCGCCAGGAAAAATAGCTTATCAGAGCAGCTGCCATGAAAATATTTGTAGAAAAGACAGAAGGAAGACGCATCACATTTATGAGAAAGTGACTGGAGTGGAGGTGCTAAGTCAGAACCGACCACATTGCAGGTCTGTCTTTGGATTTTGTAGAGAACCTTATGGATAAATGAAAAGATTTGAAATTGACAACTTTTTTCCATTTCACTGAAACAGGGGTTAAACACTTCCATATTCCCTTCTTTCTTTTATTCATTTTTTTTTTCACTGAAACCAAGTAGCATCACTCATATGTCAGTTCTGTTTTTATTGTCAAAATGGAATAGTCCATTATTTATGAAGTACTAGCAGAGCATAACAGTCATGCGAAATCACTAATGAGGAGAGGCACAAACAGAATTATAAATTGAGATTTTTGTTTTTATTTTATTTTCTATGACCATTAAAATCATAAATGTAAAAAACATAAAAAATAAACTTCTGGAGGTGATTTTACCTGCCACTGCAAGGGACTCAAATGAATGAATGTTAGCATGTTTTAATTTTGAAGTTGTGTTGTCATATCCTGCTATGGCAACAGAAAATAACCCCGACTGAAAAAAAGCAATGCAGTGAAAAGGAAAGTAGTGAATAATACAGCGTGTTAAAGTTTAGGAATTGGGTGGTTAGTTTGCTATGCAAATTCTTTGTAAATTGATCCCCTCTACACAAACAAAAGATAAATAAAGATAAGTAAGGGAAATAATTAATAATAATAATAATAATAATATTGAGCAACTCTCTTCCAACATCTTGCCTTCCAGTCAACATTGATTGTCAAAAATTTAAATGCAATGTCAATCATTACCGCCTGTATTCTTAATTCTTGTTCTTTTATCAGTCTTTATTCGTTTTCTTTTTCTCATATTCCCCTATGTCTTAGTGACTTTATCACCTTACTTGGAGTGAAATGATTAAAAACAACTAATAATAATGAAGGGAAAAAGTAAGTATGAATAAGCTCCAAATTCATATTTTGCGGCTGTTTTGGAACTATTGTTATTCTCCGAGTGTTTAAATAACATTGTTTCAACAATAAAGATCTGAAGTCATTTCTGTTGATAACTCCCCCTTTCTCCTATATCTGTATATTTTTCTTGACCTATGTATTCTTGATTATACTACCCTGAGGAGATGATCCTAGCATGTGGTTTCATGAGAAAATGCCTGAAAACCTATTCCATATGTTAACACAAGCCTTGTGAGCAAAATTTGATAAATGGAACCATTTGGAAGTCATCAGTGGTTATGCCAACAGAAAGTCACAAGTCATCATGACCAAGGCTTTGAAGATACTGGCCTTGTTCAAATTGATCATCACACCAAATTATGCATTATCTCCCAGAAACTGTAACTCAGATCTACTCCAGATAGTTGCTGTAGAAGCCACAACTGGACTCAGTGGGTGTTGAAACAAACACAAATGTGCCTGAACTGACGTCTGCAACATGGATTGGCTAGATCCCCTAATAGTCAGACATTATTGTACATGAATAAGTCTGCAGGTAATAATGAAAAGGCATTTTTTTTTTAATCATTTCACCCCAAGCAAGGCAATAAAGCCACTAGGATACAAAAGGTTACTGAGTGTTAGAGAATATGAGAAAAACAACTATTAATGAGAGAGGACAATAAAAGAACAAGTATTAAGACAAATGATAACAAGTGACATTGCATTTAAATTTTTGAAGGTCAAAGTTGGGAAGCATAAAGACAGAAAAGAGTTCCACTAGCAAGAAATGTGCTTTCTTTTTATACAATATTTTTTAAACATAATTTCAGATCAAAATCAACTAATAGTTATGTGCCAGGCTACAGACTTATTGATACTCACTTGTCATTTTATACTTCTATTGTTGGAAAATGTAAGTGTTTTGAAAATTTAGGGCTTCTAACAGATGACATTGCGAAATACCACCTAAGATAAAATTATCTTTTGGCCTACAAGCATTTTTAAAAAGAAAAAAGAAAAAAAAAAGAGTAACTAGAGAAAAAAATGATGGGGGCCCTGGAAATAACAAAGTGGGTGGCCAACCCATTCACCTGTTGCTATCAAGAGAAAAGATTTTTAAAAAGGCATAATAGAGAGAGCATGAAATTGAGCATAAAAATGTACAGCTTTTGGTGTTCTCTGATGCATAGAGCCTGGTTGAATGTCATTGACGAACTTGTGTCTGCTCCATCATCAGTATGAAAGAGTTATGAGCAGCCAGCTTTGGAGATCTGGTTGAGTTGCTAACAGGCATGAAAAAGATTAGGTGGTGTTGTTGGGGGTCTTTGTTTTTTGATAGAGAAGAGGAATGCTCACTTTGAGTACTGCGGCTGAAAAAAATAAGCAAAAAAAAAAAAAAAAAGCAGATGGAAAGCAAAGGACTGACATAGATAAAGGACTGACAGTGGATAAAGGCGTTGGTTAGATCCAGTGACAGACCCAAAGAGTGTGAGTTCAATACCACGTTAAGGCAGTGGAGAACTTTCAGAGGGAAAATTAGCAGGAGATAACTGATAACTGACATCCATCAAAACATGGCTCGTGGAACTAGAACAGTCTACCCCAGTGATCGAAATAAAGGGTTCAGTTCGAAATTCCAACCACCTGAAGAAGGCCGGAGCATACAACGGCTGAAACGTTGTGACAAATATGGCGACAAAGATGAGGACAATAGTCCGACTAATGTAAATACTGTACTATAGATAAAGACAGTGAAAGATTTATAAATCTATAGAGAAAGACATAGGCAAACATGAGAGAAGTCAACAAAGAAAATGGCAACAGAAAAAACACTTCTATTCAGAATCAGGAAAAGACAGCTGAGATTTATTAGGCACATAATGAGGAAGGTCTTGGAAAATTTAACACCCACAGGGCATATTGAGGGCAAGAGAAATGAGAGAAGTTAGCAAGCCAGTTTTCTTTTTTTTTCTTTTCTTTAAAATCAATTCACCCCAAACGAGGTGATACTGCCACTAAGACATAAGGTGCCACTGGGAGTGAAAAAAAACAGAAGAGAATTTAGAAGGAACCTGAAACTCAATCCTAAACAAGAAACAAGGGATAAATCTCTACCCCTGTTCAAAAGACTGGAGAGGTGTGTAAACCCAACAATAGGCAAACCTATCTACTCCTACTGAGGAAAAAATAAATAAATAGTAAATAAAATGTCAGAGTTTGAGCAGAGACATTAGAAGTATAGAGTTGAAGTAGACTTTAAAAAGTAATGGAAACCCAATCTGAAACAGAAAATGGATTAACTTTTATTCCTGTTTAAAAGACCAGGGATGAAAGTGAACTGGCTTTCCTAACAAGTATGTGAATGGATAGTGAAATGAGGAGCAGGAGATTTAGCAAAGGTAAAAAAACTGCTAAAAGCCACAAGAGACAGGAAATTGTGGAGAGCTATAATCACCTATGTCCTAAAGGGATGTGGCACAAAGAAAAAGAAAAAGAGATAAAAACAAAGAAATTCAGGCAACAATAGATATACATAAAATGTATTCAGGCAGCAGTTCTTCATTAATACAAGTTTGATTAAAAAAATTAGACAAGGTATTTTTTTTTAATTTTTAGTTAAATTTACTTGTTTACAAGCAAGAGAATACATAACTGGATCCAATCAATGAAATCTAGTGCATTTAATAAAACTTCTGACCATTATCAGGGAAATGTTTTGATCTTTATATATATATATATATATATAGAAAGTTTATCATGATTGGATTATAAACACCTAAGGAGTTCTTTTGTTGCAGTGGTATAGGATAGTATTCCATTATGAGAAGAGCTGTAGCCGATGGTTAGCAGACAAGTCAAGCCCCCAAAACCCCTAATGATACATGGTTAAAACATCACTGATAATGTGCCAGACCATCTAAGATGTATTGCATAAAGTTATATCATCTCTCTACACACACACACACACAAAAGACCCTCCTGTTGCAATCCATTACTCCACCATGCCTCTCTCTCTCTCATATATATATATATATATATATATACACACACACACACACACACACACAAAGGTGTAACAGCAAAAATTATCCAAATCATGTAACAGCAGGGTATAATTGTCCATCCCATAAAATGTTTAAGATCTAAAAAAAAAAAAAAAATTAAAAAAAAAAAATCTCTAAACTAATTGAGTTTCTTTTTTCCAGGTTTTCAAATAAGACGTTTAACCATCTTGACACCAGTTGTCTTATGAATCATTGAAAAACTCTGAATTATTCAGCTAGAAATAAAACAGGTTAAAATCATTTTGTGTCAGCCCCACAAAATCTTCACAACTCAGCAATGGTGAGATGAAAAAGATCATTCAAGCATTCAGTAATGATATGAATATTCATACTCTGGCTTTTGTATTCCATTCAAGAACCATCAAGAGAACAGTGAAGAAGTTTAAAAAAAAGAGGGAACTGTAGACAGGAAAATTGAATCAGGAGGTCACAACAGGAAGAGGGATCATCATTTCATCTTAGAGCTAAATTCATTCTTATTGTCCAAAGTAGAGTCCAATAGAGTTATAAAAACCTTGGAGAATTCCAGTAAGATATTTTTAATCCTTTCTAAGATACAATGGTTCAAAGCTTAATCTAACAATTGGACAATTTCACCGTTTCAATCAATATATATATATATATATATATATATATATATATATAATATTATGCATGTGCTGTTGGTTTCATGGTCCAATATATAAATAATCTTATTTTGATTATGTTAGTTTAATATAAATAAAAGAAATCATTCCTATATAAATCTGAAAAGACAATATTTTGTACTAAATCACCTTAGTACTATAGGTATTAAAACATTTGAGTAAGTCACAAATAATAGCACAAAATAAAATAGCATATTATATCCTGTGTGTGTGAGTGTACCTTGTCATCTGATATGTAAAAATGTAATTTTTAAAGTACAAACAGAACATGCCACTAGGCATAAAAGAGTTGTGAATAATGACAATATCAGAAAACAATAGTGCTTATTGCAAACAAAGCTGTGTTTTTATCTATTGAAAAAAGCTGTTTATAAAGCAAAGTGATGCACTCTTACCCAAATCAGCATTTGGGAAGTAAAAGAAAAACAAAAAATATTCTATGTGAAATGTTCTCTAGATTACAATAATACTGGCATACGAAGACAAGAGTGAGAGAATGAAAGAGAGAGAAAGGACATATGGGAAAAGAAGAGTGAAAAGCATGAGAGAGCAAGAGTGAAAAGCATGAGAGAGCAAGAGTGAAAAGCATGAGAGAGCAAGAGTGAAAAGCATGAGAGAGCAAGAGTGAAAAGCATGAGAGAGCAAGAGTAAAAGCAAGAGAGCGAGAGCGAGAGAGAGAGAGCGAGAAGGCAAGAATGAAAGTTCGAGAGAGTGAGAAGGCAAGAATGAAAGTTCGAGAGAGTGAGAAGGCAAGAATGAAAGTTCGAGAGAGAGAGAAGGCAAGAATGAAAGTTCGAGAGAGAGAGAAGGCAAGAATGAAAGTTCGAGAGAGAGAGAAGGCAAGAACGAAAGTTCGAGAGAGAGAGAAGGCAAGAACGAAAGTTCGAGAGAAGGCAAGAACGAAAGTTCGAGAGAAGGCAAGAACGAAAGTTCGAGAGAAGGCAAGAACGAAAGTTCGAGAGAAGGCAAGAACGAAAGTTCGAGAGAAGGCAAGAACGAAAGTTCGAGAGAAGGCAAGAACGAAAGTTCGGGAGAGCAAGAACGAAAGTTCGGGAGAGCAAGAACGAAAGTTCGGGGGAGAGAGAGCAAGAATGAAAGCGAGATGGAAGAGAGAGCAAGAATGAAAGCGAGATGGAAGAGAGAGCAAGAATGAAAGCGAGATGGAAGAGAGAGCAAGAATGAAAGCGAGAGGGAGTAAGAATGAAAGCGAAAGGGAGTAAGAATGAAAGCGAAAGGGAGCAAGAATGAAAGCGAGAGAGAGCAAGAATGAAAGCGAGAGAGAGCAAGAATGAAAGCGAGAGAGAGAGATTAAAAGATAGGGGAAGAGAATGTGAAAGAGAGGTAATAGGTAGAGACAGTATGATAGCCTACATACATATAATATAGTTTATTTAGTGTTTGCTCAGATTTACAATTCGCAATTTTAATGCTGAACTACAAAATAAAATTTAAGGCCAATCATGGTGCCTCTTATTCATTTGTTTGTTTTTATTGTTTTTTTTCTGACAACAACTTACTCCTTATTGCCGAGGAAAATAAAGGGGAGATAATAAAGAAAAATATCTTCGGAAAACATTGGGAAAATACAGTAAATATTAATGAAAGTTGAGCATGATAGAAAAGGGTTAATTGAGCTCCAGTATAAAATGCACAAAGACCATGTTATGGCTCTATTGGTAAACAAAGAGAACAAAAGACGTAGTTAAAAAAATACAAAGGCTAAAACAGAATGAAATATTTGGCAGACAACAGATGGAGAAAACCCTGGATAGCGGCAAACACGACATATTGATTATTATTGTTGCTGTAATTGTCAACAATGTCGTTATTGTTATTATCTTTTCTTTGCATCTGTAAACAGACAGGAAGCAAGGAATTATACAGGTGGAGCAAATTGCAGTTCAAAACAGATGTTACTTAGAAATTCCCTTCACATGAGAGTGTGAGCCTATGAAAGATTGTTTTTTTTATTCAAGTAAATAATATACGAGATTACTATGATTGCATCAGATAAGTGTCTGTGTGGAAACACACACATGTGGATACATATACAAACACACATACACAAAGGGGAGCTGACAAGTTCACAGACCAACTATCTCCCCAAAATCTTATCAAATATCAGAATTATTTTTAGGGATTCTTGGTCAGAATGGGAACCTTTCAGTAGTACTTCATTATATATATATATATATATATATATATATATATATATATATATATATATATATATATATATATATATATATATTATAAAAGTGGACATGGAAGTCAGCACTTAGAGGCGACAGTCTGTTTCATGCTAGTGTAATCGTCAGGTTGCCTGACGATTGCACTAGCATGAAACAGACTGTCGCCTCTAAGTGCTGACTTCCATGTCCACTTTTATAATTACACACGCTCTATCTCTGATATTGAGCACTTTATCCCATAAATATAGCAGACTTTAAGACTAGATTTCTTCATATATATATAATTATTTATTTTAGGATATTAAAACAAAAACATGTTAAAAGATTGCTACACAATTACAATCATGTGCCTCCTTGGGCGATGTCAAACCACTGGCGAATGAAAGATTAATTTTATTTCAAAAGCAGAATACTTTTAAAAAAATAAGCTTGTGGGCTTTGCCGTGATTAACCTATCAAATGTGACCTACACTAAATTCAAACCCACCAGAAAAAATTTTTTAATATAGGTCATGACACGTTTTCTGTACATAAATCCTAAACAATTTCCTTATGGATACCTGGATATATAATTTATTCAAAAATTATAACATAAATGTTAATAAATCAAGATTTTATGACACATTTATGTTATAATTTTTGAATAAAGTATATTTGCTCTACTCTGTATTGAGCACTTTTTTAAGAATAGTACTTTTTGGTTATTGGAATTTATTCCGTATATACCAATCCTATACTTGGAGATATATATATATATATATATATATATATATATATATATATATATATATATATATATATATATCCTAGTTCTAGTTTCCTACTACACTAAATATTATTTTGTGGATACCCAAGTCTGAGTAGAACAGTTTTTTTTTTGTTTTTTTTAAAACAGTGTGAATTAAGTCTACCAGCCTGTGTATTTGAAAGACTTAATGAAAGAAAATATACTCTCTGTTATGCTTCCCCCTTTAGAAGAGAAACCACCATCCGGTCCGGCATGCTTTAGACTGCTCAGCCATAGAGAGCATCACAGCCTAGGAAGGTTATTTTACCATCTGGAAGAAAGCGCATCCCCTCATTCAGATCTTCTCAAAAGTCCATATCTGATCATTTTTTTAATATCTGAAACATAAAAGTTCTAAGGAATCAATGGATTCTTTTATCCAACATTATTTCCTGCGACTTCAAATCCCAAACATTGTACCCCCTCTCAAAAAGACCCCAGAAAACTGGGTTATTTCTGGAAGAATGTTTTAAGAAAAGCAGCCTTTGCAATTAGGATGCTTGATATCAAGAGATGTAGTATTAATAATAAATAAAGTTAAATGTTCATTTATTCTGCATCTACCCTGAGTTTTGCAGAATCACATCCACTCTTTTCCAGTGAATATAATTCTGCAAAACTCAAAGCAGAAACAAGATAAATGAATATTATATATATATATATATATATATAACAATAGTTGGCCACTCGTATTCGAGGATACGCATCTATCACGACAGTTAGCCATCCCTATTGCAGACGCTCGCTCAGGCACATTTTGTGTTTTCAGCACAACCTGTGGTTTATACTGCAACTATGCTGAGCAGGCCTTAGTTTCAGTTTCTGGGAGAGAGGGCAAGGGTTCCATCTACCCAATTTCACTCACAAGGCTTTTCAGGTACTTTCCAAAGGTGCCACACACTGAG